>CM065384.1:35507500-35617500 GCA_033060915.1 Euryodendron excelsum | reverse complement strand
GAACTACAATGCCAATGCATAACCTAGGACTACACCAACACCTCATGAGTTTATTGAAAAACCTAAGGTGATTGTTATGTGGGTGAGAAAATCTGATTTGAAATCTTTGAGAACCCCTAAGAAATTTGTAGGGGCCAGCCTTGTGGAGTAAAGGCTATTTGTGTCATAGACTAGGATGTGCTTCAAGTTTATTTCATTATCCTAGTACTATGATTCCTTTTGTTGTTTTTCTTATTAATTTTTTAAAAAAATATTTATTTTTGTCTTGATTTGGTTGTTTTAGTCATTGACTTAAACATTCCTCATGTGTTGATTGATGTAATGACTTGTTTAAGGTTGACTCTTGGGTGTTCATTGATTGCATTCTAATGAGTCAACAATTTTGATGATCATTATCATACTCATGATTCATGTTCAATTGATGCATTCCTTATGAGACCTCTTAGAATATGGAATCCACGTTTTATAATTCTCCCATAACACAAATCATGGTTACAATCTCTTAAAGCTTCTAATGACTAAATTGACCGTATATATGCGATTCCCTCTTATTGGTTTTATATCCTTGATGGAAAGGCCTACCAGTGAGTGTAAGTGCAGCTATCATTGCTATGAGCAAGAGGAGAAGGCTACTAGCTCATGTGTGTGAAAGCCACCATCTCTTTGTGTTTCATGTTATTATACTTGGAGAGATAGAGTTGGAAATTCTATTGTAAAAAAATAAATAAATAATGAGAAGGAGTTGAACATTGAAATGGGTTTGACTTCTATGTCTTGAATTTCTTGATGTGATTTGCCAAGATGGGTTATTTTTAATCTTGTCTAGGGTCTATATTCTCATTCATCTCATTGGAGTACTTGCATTCATGACACATTGTCATGGATATATTTGTAGATCACCTTATGACCAATTGTTCTTATGTTTTTGTGATCTTTGAGCATGTATGATGTTGATTTTGTTTGCGCTACGGTCATCATAAGACTCATGAGTTATATTTTGTGTTTTGATGATAAGCATGCTGAGGTTAAGACAACGGTTCTGTAAAAAATACCCTAATTTTGTTTTGTTTAAGGCTAGTCCATTTTTTATTGGTTGTTTTGCTTGGATGATATTATTCTTTTTTAGCATACCTCTCTTTTCTCCTTGATTGTGTGGTTGCTTGATAATTCTTTATCTTTTTGAGACAACAGGGGGGAGAGAAATTTATGCGCTTATATGTTATTCAGAAGGAAAATACATTAAGGGGGAGACATTATGTTTATATTTATCGGTCATTTTCCCTTACTTCTTGTGCTTATTTTGTCAATTTGTTCCAAAAAGGGGGAGAGAATCTTTGCCTGGCCTGCTTGATGTTTGATATATAATTGTTCTATTGATACCTTGCACTTGATAGTATTTTTGTCTCTTAGTTATTTAGTGTGTGCAGGTATAAGAGTTTGGCATGCTTGATGTTTGATAGACAACATCTTTATGCTTGTGAGTTGGGTCTTATTATAATTTTATTTCTTTCCCTATAATGTGTCTTGTAGCATAGGGGTTTTGGTCACGAAATTGCAAAAAGGGGAGATTGTAAGGTTCTGTGATTGGCTAAATTTCATGTCAAAGTCTTGTTTGATGTAATTTGGGAAATTGGGATATCTATCACAAGCATTCAGAAAAGATTTAAAGCTTATTCATGCAAGCTCGTGTTAAGATAGACTTATATGATACATCTTGGTTGATGAAGGGAACTTCGAGGGATGTTAATGTACTTTGAGGGATCCTTGAGGGATGTCGAGGCCAAAACAGTGTGCTGGTTGTAGAACAAGACTTCGAAAGATCCTGGGATCTCGAGGGCAAAAATAGTAAGCTTGCAAAATTTGGGATTGAGCTCGAGGGATCCTTGCGAGATCCTTGAGGGATCGAACTGACTTCGCGGGATCCTCGCAGGATCTCAAGGGAGCAAGCTACGCAAATTCTGGATTCTCAGGAATCGTGCCGCTAGGGTTTTTTTTGCCTACTTAAAGCCTAACACACTTTCTCAAACCTAGATCTGATCCGTCATATTGAAAACTCTTAGAAAGAAGTGTTTTTCACCTTCCAAAAGGCTTAGAAACAAAGCTTAGCAAGAATCTTCTTCAACCCAATTGAAAAGATCAAGAGTCTTGAAAGAGTTCAAGGTGAGAAATCAATTCTAAGGGGATCTGAAAGGTGCTCAAGCATGAAGACGGTGAACTATAGATACGATCAAGGTCCAGACAATCATTAGATTAAGAAGTTGATAGGTTTTGATTGTAAAAAGTCTTGTAACCATCTAAACTACAAGTTATAGAGCATGATCTTTGTCCGACAAAAAGAACACGTGATTTTTCTCCTAGTTAGAGTTTTCACAGCAAAAAACTTGGGTGTTCTTGGTTGAATGGTTTGTTCTCTCTTTTATCTTAGGTTGTTCAATATTACTTATAGCCATTACATCTTGACCTAGTATTGCAGTGATTAGTCTCTTGAACAAAACATAGAAAAAAGCTAGGTTTTTCCACACCCTGGAAGCTGTTTATCTTATTCACCATTAAAAAATATCCTTAAAAATTTTGAATGTTGCATATTTGTCTCACTTTATAAATTGCAACAAGCGTAATTTTGACCATTCAAATTCGTTATGAATTTGAATCTTAGTTTTTCCCTCTCTCATCTGTATAATTGCTGCAAGTAGGAGAGTTTGATGCAGATCGCATGGCAGAAGATTACTCGGAGACCCGGGGGCGTCGTTACGCCCGCACTGGTGGTCGGTAAACTTCAATTGAGCATAATTTTTGATCTATAAATCCGTTTTCCTATTATAATATGTTTTTGAAAAGCTAGGGACAAGTCGGAGATAGGGGAAAACATGAAAAAATGCCTCTAAGTGTGTTTTTTAGCCCGTTTTGTGTTTTGGGCTTTTGTCAGTTTTTTTTCATTTAACCCGGTTTGTCCCGGGCCCTAGGGTTTTGTGTCGCTATTTAAACTCTTGTTTAAAGATTTCAGCAGTTTTTGATGATCAATAAAATTTTGTGCGTGAAATTGCACTCTTCCCAATCGTTCGGTATTCAACGAATCAATGAGTGTTTGATGCCTTAGACTTGGCATTCGTGGTGGATCAACAGGTTGAGGACGACTCTTAATCCGGCATTCGTGGTGAATCAACAGATTGGGGTGATCTATCTTGTTCTTCTAATTTCCCGCTGCATCAGAGTTGCACACGAATAATGTGTGCTCTACCTTCCAGTAATATATTAAATAGGGTGCTTTGCGGGTCTGTGCAATTCCATGTTTCACACAGAGGTCGGCAAAACCTCAGATGTATATACACATATCTCCACATATCTGCTTCTACATTTGCTTGACTGGAGTTGGGGGTTTTAGAATCTAAAGTCAATTACCAAAAGGACTCAGACGCTTTCAAATTCATGGGGAGGATAAAGTTTAAAGTTACCCACAAACACAGGAAAAACAAGGTGACTCCCAAATTTTTTTTGTTTTTTTGGGCGATTGTTGCAAGTGTTTGAATTTTTTAAGTTTTAGTTCTAAGCATGTTGTTTATTTTATATTCTTCACGACTCTTTGTTTTAGCGGGATGTATACGTTTATTTTTTTGATGATGATGAATGGCCTTTCCAGCTCTGCTAAAACTTTCTATGTCATGTAATTTACTTCTAATTGTAGTATTTGAAGAAATAAGTTTGGTGTTTTTGCTAAAGCGTGTTCTTCTATGTCGTTTCTCTAATCTCTTTTGAGTTGCTATATAGCGTTACACGACGTTAATGAAGGATTTTTAAATTATTGAATTTCATGATGGACTGTCCTAAGATTTTGATCTCATATAAGTTAATTGAGGTGATTTTATATTTTAAGTCTTTTTTGCAAACCATCGTGTTGATTGATTTATGTTCATTATTGGCGATGAAACAAGGGCGATGATTCTGTTTTGGAGGATCAGATTAGCAACTTCCGAGATGAAATTCTTGCATCTGTATTGTCTAGATTGCCACTGAGGGACGTAGTACGCACCAGCATCCTTTCGAGCAGATGGAGGAGCCTCTAGACGCTTATTAGCTTTCTCAAGTTTGATCGCTTGAAATCTTATGAGAGAATAAGTTGGAAACCGGAGTTAAATGATGCGGATCGTATAGCTGACGAGTACTTGGAGACGCGGAGGCGGCGATATACCCGGACCGGAGATCGGCAAACTTCAATTGACCGTAACTTTTGACTCGTAACTCCGTTTCGCCATTATAATATGTCGTTGAAAAGGTATTGACAAGCCAGAGGAAGGGGAAAATATGAAATGATTTTCCGGCCTAGGAAATCGCGAAAAAATGCTTCTAAGTGTCGTATCGGCCTGTTTTGTTTTCTTTGGGCTTTTTTTGGCTTTGGGCCTTTGTTTTTTTTTAATTAATCCGGTTTGTCCCGGGCCTAGGGTTTCGTGTTGCATATTTATAGTCGCGTTAAGACTCTTTTTCAGCAGTTTTTGATGTTTAATAAAATTTGTGTGCGTTTTGCACTTTCCAATCATTCAGTATTTTCTACGAAAATCAACGAGTGTTTGATGCCCTAGAACCTAGCGTTCGTGGTGAATTGATAGGTTGCAGGATGACTCTGAATCCGGTATTCGTGGTGAATCAACGGATTCGAGTGTATTATATTGATCTTTAACAGCCGCTGCATCATTAAATAACACTGAGAAGCATAATTTTGTCAATTGGGTTAATGAAATTTTGGAATTGCACGATGCCGGTACTATAGAAGAATTTAAAGTTTGTTTTGTTTTGGATAAACGCTCCAAGTATGACATTGATGAGTGGATCAAGTTTGCATTGTCACGGAAAGCTCAGAGGCTTGTGTTGGACCTGTCAATGGATGTTGACATTGAGAAGGTGTATACTTTTCCTAGAGAGCTATTTGACAAAAGCAAAGGGACTTGTTTGAGTCCAAGGTTTGGCACCATGGGCCATCATACATTAGTTGGCCTGAAGTCCCTTAAATCACTATGTTTCAAGTATGTGCAAGTTGGTGATGAAGTTGTCGAGTTCAATGATGGAACCAGGATCCCACCCTTAGGCGGCCCAAAATTGAAAAATTACACCAACGAATATAAACTATCGAATACTCTTAATTTAAGAGTAATAGAAATAAGATTAAATATTAAATCAACTATCAAATGCTCTTAATTTAAGAGTAATAGACATAAGATTAAATATTAAATCAACGCATAAACTATAAAGTTGGTATCTATTAGCCTTCACAAAATATGAACAAAAGATAAGTCGCAAAATAATTATTTTTTGATACATCTTAGCTTAATCATCTATCAAAGTGAAACTCGATGTTTTTTCAAGTCTCGCAAGTTTTCTATGATTTTCTATGTACTAGACTTCATAGCAATTTCCTTTTTAATGTACACAACCAAAGTTTCATCCAATAAATACAAAAATCATCCTTGTTAGATAGTATATAATATGAACTTTCGAGTAATTGGATGTAAACACCGTATGCATTCAAATGGTTAATAAGTATTCCAAGATAGGGGAAAAAGGTTTTAGCATAAACTTATAAAAATATTTGTAATGTATGTACTACTCCAGTAGTTCAATTCAATGTTGCTAAATCATAAACTCTCTATTTTTCCTTCCTTGTTATGGCTTCCTATAGTCGTATAAATTGCATTGCATAATATAAATGATGAAAAACAAAACACTCACAAATGGATTAACCGTTCTAAGAAACAGAGCAAGGAAATTTGTTATTCAGCTCAGTTTGGTAGACATTTTTTTCAATCTTCAAGAGAGTGAGACTCACAAGTGGATCCAACTCTAATCATTTCTTAAAAAAGCATTGTCATGTAATAATAAAATTTCAACCCACTTCTTAAGAATTAAAATCTATAAAACACATTTGCCATGGAACAAAAAATAAATTTGTTTGGAAAACTTGGAGTGAGTTCAAGGGATTTCTTGAGTTTTAAGTATATCTTTGTTCTATTTTACCAATTTTCAAGGGATTCTTGAGTTTTAAACCACTCAATTTAGTAAACACTGAAGATAGAAAGTGTGAAATTTTGTTTTCTGCAATGTTTTCTATAACCAAGTCTTACAATGCGTTTATCAGAATTATGAAAATCAATAAAAGGCATATAAAAAAAATATTTTGAATATAGATTTACCGTTAATGAAGTTGTGAATATGAGGCAACAAAAGAATGAGCCTGAGAGTATACATTGCCATATAAATTTCATGGAAACTGAATAGGCTGTTGACCACTTGCAATGCTTTGCAAGAACGCAATTTGCACCTTCAATGTCTGAGGGAACCCTTCTCTCTCCCTCTCTCCAGATTTTTGCTTGGACGGAGCATAGAGAAAAGGGTGAGTTTAGAGTTGAGGGGTCAATTCTATGTGATGGCAGTACATGGGACAAACTAAATAAAGACGATGTGGACAAAATGCAAAGGCTCACTGTGTACTATTCTTACCACTAGGTGGAATGACCTTGGCCACAAAAACCAAAAGCAAACGGAAAATAAACCAAAAGCCAATTAGAAGTAGGAAATTGATCAGTTGCAACAAGGATTTGGGGGCCACCATAATACTTTCGTTACATATACACACATGAAATAGCTAGTATACTAGGGGCTTTTATCAAAAGTAGGGGGCCCATGGCCCCTACTGTCTATGAATAGCTCCGTCATTGGTTGAGTTTCTTCTGTCCAACTGCCCAGTGCTTGAACGATTATGTATCCGTAGCTCTTTATCTTTGGTTAATCTAAAAATTACTCGCCGAGTCTGTGTGTGGAAGTACTTGGAGATATTGAATTGTTGCTACATCAAATCCATCGAGATATCTAACGTAAATCTTGTTTCCTTTAAGTACCATGGATCAAAGATAAAGTTGCTTCTTGAGAATGTGCCCTCACTTGTTGATGTATCCGTTGGAGGGTACCTTGATAGCTCCCATTTTGGTTTATTGTTGAATGATTTTTTTGCTAAGACTTCATGCTGCCTCAAGACCTTTACATTGGACACTTTTTGTATTTGGGTTAGTGTACGATCTATATTGTAATTGACACAATCATGTGATAAAAACTATTATATTTATGTCCTTGTTTGTCATGTATGTTTAAAGTAATGCTAAGGAGGGCTTGGACATCTATTTAAGGACAAAGGAGTTCAAAATTGGATAATGCAACAGAGTTGGCTACCTTCTCGCTAAGGTCTCGCACCACTGAAATTTGAAAAAATTGGGTAGTGGCTATCGCTAAGGTCTCCCCTCCTTCTTGCCCTAGCGAGACTTGAAGGTTCTGAATAGTGGCTGTCACCACCTTCTCACCCTAGTGAGATCACGAAGGTTTTCTCGCTACCTTCTCGCCCTCGCAAACTCTTGTACGTTTTTTAGAGAAAACTACTCCTATTTGTTTCCAAAGAGCTTCAATGCCTATATAAGCTTCAAGGCTTTGACTTCTAGGGTTAACACACTTATGAAAGATAATAAAAGCCTCCAAAGAAAAACCCTAGAGTCTCCTTAGCAAGTTGAAGACCTTCAAATCTTCATTGACATCAAAGTGTCTTGGTGGTGCATCAAGACAAGGATTCACGGTACGGTGTTCGTTGTAGTTCAAGCACAGAAGAGTTATGAGTTGCAAGGTATGCAAGCAAGGTTTGACTTCAACTTAGATTCGTGGGATTCGGATTGATATAGTTGTAAGTGTTCTTATAAGCTGTTCAATTGTTGATAGTGTTTGGAACTTGGGCTGGATTAGATCGCATGGTTTTTTCCCAGTTTGGGTTTCCACAACAAAAATCATGTGTCTATTGTGTGATTGCTTTACTTTACATGGGTGTGATTTAATTAGAGTGTGATTGATTAAATTAGTAAATTAGTATTAATCAAGCGCACCTCCAAATAATTGTAAATCCAAGTAGATTGAAAATTTCAATTGGTATCAGAGTAGAACTCTCAAAACTAGTTTTGTTTGTTCAAAGAGTGAGGTCCTGATAATCTAATTACATGAATTTACCACGCGAAGGCAGCTTTACCATTAGACCTCCATTATTTGATGGAACCAACTATGCTTACTCTTAAAAATAGTAATCTTTAGGCTTAAATTGTTAATTGATTAGTTGAATTTCAGTATTAATTTAGTATTTTAACTTATAAAATGCATTGAAACTCTTTTTTGTGCACTTCTAACAGGAATTGGAGCTTAAACCAAGGCAAATGAGCAAATGTGAGGATGATCGATCGATCGACCAATCGATCGCCCGATTGAACAGTCCACGGAACGTTCGATCGGCCGATTGATCGGTGATCTTGTGATTGATCGGTGATTCTCTGTTCGACTTTTTGCAGCAAACTTCAGAGAGGGCGCTTTTCCGATCGATCGGTCGTTCGATCGGTGACGTCGGAATTTCCTCAACAGACTACACAGAAGCAAACTTTAGAGGGGTCGGTTTTACGATCGATCGGGTGTTCGATCGCCTGGACCGTTCGATCGGCCGTTCGATCAGTCACCTACCGATCGATCAGTGTGTACAGACTCTATTTTTTTGCAAAGTATAAAAGCTGTATATACGGGACAAAAGGGATTCTAGGTTATTTTCTGCAGAACTGGACAGAGAAGAAGCTTCAAAAAGGGGTCTTTTGTTATTTTGTAAGGTTTTTAGTTAGATTTACTTTAATGCTTTGTATTTGTTGTCATTTATTGCTTTTGGATCATTGTAAATGAATGCTTGATATATATGAAGTGAATGATTTTCTACTCTTTCTAGCCATTTTCCCTCATTTTCTTGCCATTTTCCCTCACTTTCTTAGCAACCAAACACTAGTTCTATATAGTTTAATGGTAGATTTGTCTTCTTTTATGCTCTTTGACATGGATTTTAGTAGCTAAATATCCCTTGGATGTGGTTGTGAAGATCCACCAAAGATCTTTAAAGGGTGAAAAATGAGTTGTATGAACTTCAAAGGCATATCCTTAAAATTTCATGGTTTCATTTGATTTAGTGTGAGATTCATTAGAAAAACTTAGATTCATAACCCCTTGGCAACATTTATGCACAAATCAATGTTTGGTATAGGTATTGCACATGTCTAAGGTTTGATTCTAGGGTGCCAATCATAGATTCTATCTTTATGCTCAATCAAACAAAAACCCACATTTTTATAGTCGACATTTTCCGAATCAAGAATTCAAGGTGTGATTCTTGATTTGAGTTATAAACCTCTCATTGGAAACCCTTGTTGAGAATTGGTGGATCGAAACAACCATGTCCAAGCTTTTCTTCTAAATTATATAAAACTAGATTTTATTGTCTTCATTAATCATTAAATTATTGCATTAAGCATTCAACCACCATCATCTCAAAACCAACATATTTTCGGTCTCTTTTATGTTAGGAAAAGAAAAGAATTTTCATTTGCAATCCATCAAGATAAGTGTCCGTGCTAGTTGAGCTTTGTTGCTATATTTGCAGAATTCTCTTGAGAGAGAACGACACCGGATCCTCCGGTTTTTACTACAAGCGCGACCTCTGTACTCTTGCAGAGTGACTCCAGTTTTGAAGCACATCTGGAGGCGTGTCAATTTGCATGAGAGCTTTTCTTAAATTTATAGATGAAAGAGTATGGCTATCAGTTGCTCATGGCTGAAGTCCCCCCACGACTACAAGTACGTCTACTTCTACCCCTACTGTTACTGCTGTTACAATTAAAGATGCAAAAGATAGGGATATCGTTGATTACGCAAATAGCGGTTGGAACAGTAAGGGTCCCAATATTATCTTTAACATTCTCTTACTTGATGAATTCAGATGTGTGTCAACGTGTGAGAATGCTAAAGAAACATGAGATATACTTGAAGCTACACATGAGTAAACTACTACTGTGAAAATTTTTAAATTTCAACGACTGACAACAAACTTCGAGAACTTGAGAATGGAAGACAATGAGACCTTTGATCAATTTTACGCAAAACTAAGTGACATTGTCAACTCAAGGTTTAATCTTGGCGAAAGGATCTCTTCTTCAAAAATTGGTCAAAAAATTTTGAGATCTTTATCTGATAGATTCCAAGCTAAGGTTATTGCTATAGAAAAAAGTATGGACGTTGATTCTATCATAGTAAAGGAATTGGTCTGATCCTTGTAGACTTTTGAGACAAATCTATGTCAACACTTCCCTAGATCAACTAATGAGAGTGTTTTTGAGAAAAGTCAATGATGATTGAATTAACATGCTTTTTCCCTTTTATTATGAGAGTATTTATGAACTTATTATTAACATGCTAGGGAGTTGCTCTTTTGGCCGTAGAAGAGAACATCATTTGATAATGGATGGGTCGAACCTATCCCGAGGACCTGATGTATACAAGTTAGAGTTAGATCCAGGGGTGAACCCATGTGAGGCTCCGAGGGAGGCACTTGCCCCCCTTAACTTTTTAAAAAATTTATTTTTACCTCTAATTATAAGAAATTATTTTAAGTTGCCCCCCTTGAAAATTTGTAAGTGCCTCTACATTTTCAAAAACAACTGCTTTGACCTATAATTTTAGAATATTTGTCAATTTCCCCCCTAAAAATTTGGAAGTGTTCTTGCATTTTCAAAAATTTTGCGTCAATTTGCCTCCTTTAAAAATTTATGAATGCCACCTTAAAATGTTAATTTGCTTTAAAAATCTTTTTATAGAAGCTTATATATAAATATATGAAAGTCAAGTGGTTTACTGTTGATTGTATAAAAGGAAACTAGACTATTCTGTTTAGTTATAGTTTTTTCTTATTTTTGGAAATAAAGGAACTTTTCATTTTTTTCGTGTTCTCATAACCAAAAAATGGGACCATAAAAAATACCATCACTTTCATTTATGCATGAAAATGATTTACAAAATTTAGAAAATAATTTTTTTGTTCCTAAAACTAGGGTGTATTAAAAAAAAATTATTGAAAATAAGTTTTGAAACTGATTTATCAAGTTTTATATAAAAATTCTGACTGTATAGAATTTTGCTGAAAAAAAAAACATTTGCTTGTGAGTAAATGTTACCCCGGCAGAGTTTTTGGCTCCGCCACTAGTTAAAAATAGATGGTGGGATGAGTCGGACCATAACTTAAGGCATGGGTAAGCGCGACATTTTTAGCTGGACAACTTAGGTTAACCCCTCTCTTCAGGGTACGTACTAACTCTGGAGTTAACCAAAGTTTTTGGATTGAAAAGTGTACAATAGCCTTAGAGAAAGCTATCTATTTGCCGATTTCATGAAATAAATGCTGAGATTCTAGGGTGAAGTTAAATGGTGTTAACTGCACTCATTAAAAGTAGCTTTATCACCCTTGTTTCCCTTTATTAGTATTTTTTTATGGTACATGAATTTTTATTTTTTATTTTAATATATTGGAGGGGCCAAATAATTAGGAAAAATGAGATAAAGCTGAGTCCATGACTTTATGCCACGGGTGGAGGCACTACTACTACTAGGCTAACTTCTCTTCTCCACTTACATGCACGTTACTCTCGTGCTTGTGAGTGTATTAACTGAAGAGCAAATAGTTTGAGAATGTCATTAACATGTAGATAAGTTCATCAATTAGGATAAAAAAAAAATTAAAAAACAACGTAAAACAAACACATGGTTCTCTACTTTATATCTAAACGTCTACTATATCCATGGTATACAATCTATTATAGTATTGTATATAGAATAGCAATATAAATCCAAAATTACAAAAGAAACACATAGCGCTCTACTTCATTAGGAATTATCTGGTGACAACTTTCACTATTTTTCAAACTTGTGTGTTTATATTTATTTGACCCTAAGTAGTGAATATGGATATGGATTTTCTCTAATCTGAGTTTGGAGAAATTCTCCAGCCTTGTATATGTGGCCACGTACCATTTGGATATGTATTTATATTTATTTTTTTTATTTGAGTATATTTTATAATATTTCACTTGGTTAGTGAAATATTTATATTTCTCACTCATGATTGTATATAAATTTCACCATAAACAAAAATTGTAGATCTTGCCCCTGCATTACATCAACGTGCTTATGTGAGGTTATGTTGGAATCAAGTTGTTATACTTATTATTCTCATGGCAGGAATTTTAAATTTAAAACTTTACCTTTTTTCCTCGTTAACTGGCTGTTCGGATCAGTTTGCGCATACATTAATTAATTCTCAAACCTACGTAGTCCCTTATTCTACATAAACCGGGTAACTACCGTATCAAAGACCTAGATAATTTAAAACTGTTCTTGGGCTATGATAATGCCTACTAATTTCTCACATAATGTTGTCTCCCTCTAAATTAAAATGCACACATAGCTTCACATACATAAACTGGTCCACTATGTGAATATAGATATGTGCATAATTATTACATATATGCATATATCTATATTCTCTATGGGACTTTAAGAACTATTTTTTTTTTCTTTCACTAACCAAGTGTCTTGGCCAGCTTATGCATAGCTCGACTAATTTTGAGACCTTTGCACTTTTCCTGTCCCACACAAACTAGGTAATAGTAGACCAAACTCTTTGAAGAGACCTAAGATGGAGTAGATCCTTAGGCCCAGACGTTGACCATCAGGTCAACCCTTTAGGGTTAAAAAGGTTCATTGAGTTTGCCATGTATATGTGCCACCAAGTGCAAAAATATTGTCACCGTTAGATAATATAAGAAAATATATATCAATTCAATTTATGGACTTCTTAGAGCTTATGAATATATCAGCATCTTCAGCAGCCATCCATGAATTTTTTATTTTGTTAATTATCATTTTTTGTAGTTCTACAAATAAAGAAAACATTTGAATTTAAGAAAATTTTGGCTTTTCGATAAACTTTTGCATATACATATTTATGATATAAGATGATGTAATTTGATTCCGATTGACCAATAATTGAACCAGTGACCTTGAGCCGATACTTTAGCTGGTTCACTCGGTGTAGTTTCGAAACATTGATACATTGGGTTATGGGTCACCAAACTTAACAGAAAAAAGGAAGGAAAAAAAAAAGAAAGAAAAGGAAAAACGATAAAACACGAGAGAGAAAAACATTAGAGTTGAATAAAGGAGTAATTCTATACAATTAATAAATTCCTGTAATATTTATGTATGGAATAATGTGGTTAAATGTGATTCTTTCATTTAAAAAAAAAAAAACTATTATGATGGTTCTTAACTATAAAAGTCATTGGCACATTATGTTGGTGATGTTTTATGCACAAATTTTCTAAAAGGATAGCATTGTCCTTGAATTGTAAGTCTATTTAAAACAAAAACAAGAAAATATACCAGAAGTAATTGAAAGAGTTCAATTTTGGCGCATTGACAGTGTAGAATTTGTTTACACATCAGGGCACTAGAATGCGACACGTGTCCATGAGTTTTGTTTGTTTATGTTATACTTAAATTTTAAAAGACACGTGTCAAACTCTGAAACCTTGTTTGTGTAAAAAAATTCTACAATGTCCGTGCATCAAAACTAAACTCTAATTTAAATTGCAAAACCTCCAACCCACTCATCATTTTGATGTTGTGGAACTGCCACCCCACATCATTTTGATGCCAGATTATGCACACAAAAATTATGAAAGAATACCATGCATTTTTCAATTGAACATTTACTGTACATGTTACTGGACCATTAAGGTAAATTGGGAGGATGAAGTTGGGCCGAACTAGTCTATTTCCTTATAAATACATCTCTTCCCCTCCATTTAAACTCTCACATTTACCTGGGAAAGTAAAGCACTCAATTAAGTACTCTCTCTCTCTCTCTCTGAGTGTTGTGTGTATTTCTCTCTCCAAAACACACATCTATCTTCTGTAACTACAAGATAATGGATCAAGGCAACCAGGAGACGGAGATGGAATGTGCTGCTAAGAGTCTTCTCAAACAGCTAGATCAAATGTTGAAGGATGCTGAGGAGAGAGTAGCTGCTGATGAAGAAAGCATTTCTAGCATTATACGGAGGATGGAAAGCAAAAACTACAAGCACATTGTGGTTTTTGACAAAGGTGAGATGAAGGCAGCAGTGCACTTTGCAACATCTACTGGATGGAGGGGAAAGTTGGTCATCGTAGCACTTGTGGACAATATCCCGGAAATTCAAGCAATTGCACAAGAAAATAATGCGCACTTTAACCCCATTGTAGCACATACTAAAGATGACCGAGTTAGTCGTCGTGTTTAGAGCCTCGCCTGGCCTACTTAATGTCATCGTTCTCTCATGATCTAATTTGGGTGTCGTAGTAGAAGTAGTATTAGTAAATTATATAAGTTGGGTACTGTAGTTTTCCTTCACTCTGTCTCACCATCCCCTTAGGGGTATGGGTAGATGTATGGTTCTCTTTCTTTCACTATGTTTTATATTTAACGTCGTCAATGAAATAACAATAATTTGGTAGAGAGATATCTATTTTATTTTATTTTTTAGTTTTAACAGAAAAGTATGATTCTGACTTCCATTTATAACTAACATGAAAAAAGCGAACCTATTTCAATAATTATGAACATGTGTACTTAGTCATGGACGACGCATGTTTGGCCCCCTAATAAGGTTCAAAAACCTCAATACATAAATATGATGAGAATAAGGGGTATGTTGCAGAAGGGTATGCGGAGTCACAACTCACAAGGGGTTTTATTAGGTTTTCAAATGTTTGGATTGAAAATTATCTATAAATGTATTTGGTTGATGACCAAGGTGCACAACTCTATCAAATCGGGTGTTTGAATTGTAGTATAAAAAAGTCATAAGCCAAAAATTTAAACTAGTTTTAAAAAATTAATTTTTTTTAAATAGCTTTTCAAACTGATAGCTAGTTTTAAAAGTTACTTTTTTTAAGGCCCTGGCAAACATAGTTTAATAGCTTAAGCTACAAACTAGTAAAAAAACGCATTCAAACACTTCCTAAATATGCTCTTAGAGACTTTTTTTTGTGGATCCCTTTCCCCCAAAAAGTCCCTTTCTAACAAGGGTAATAAATTAAAGCAGAAACCCATAGGGTTGGTTTGGTGGTCAAGGCCTAAGGCCTGGAGGTCTACTCTTCACAAGGTGTCAGTTTCGAAATTCTTAATTACTATCAACTACTTGGAGTCATTCTAGGATCTTTGAGTTGGTAATTTCTTGATTTGTGTAGGACAAGGGAACACATAAGTTACGAAATTAATCATGATGCGCATAAACTTGCCTGGACATCTAGTCAAGAAAAAAAAGCCCATATAGAACTTTTTACGAAAATGATTTGCTTAATGAGAATCAATCACTTATAAACATAATACTTGTTATAGTGGCTCTTAATAACAAAAATGTCAATGATGAAATTTTCTGAAAGAATACCATTTTTCTTCTCGCAATGTATGTATTTACGAGGGTACATGTATATGTGCTTATAACTTTGTCTACTCCAAATAAGTGACCATCCCATTCCAACCAAGGTGGATTGAACGTGCCTGATTAAAGTTGATGAGAAGGTTTACTCTTATTCTTCTTCATCCATGGAAAGATGTTGCTTATGCCAAGGATTGAAGTATGAGTTTGTGTTCTTTCCATTTTAAAATATAATTTATGATTAGTAAAGGTTTTTTAGGAGGATTATAATTAAAAATCTTACTATAATGATCAATGGCTGATTAATGGATAGCATTAATGAAGTTGAGAGTGAATAAATTAAAAGGAATCAATAATAGTACCACACGTGTATTTTACTTTTTTAAAATCAAAATTTTGAGAAAAAATATTATAATTAGTGATATTATCAAACTCATATTATAATTATCAATTGATGATCCAAATCTCATATTATAATTAGTCAAATTATCAAACTCTCAAGTTGCACAATTCAACCCGACGTAGGCAAATATTTTCTTGTTTGGTTTGTGACACTCGTGATTATTTTCTCATTGAAGAAATTTTAAATTTGAAGACACAACCATTTACCTATGATAATGCCATTTTAAAAGTGTTGTCCCTCTCTAAAATGGTGAACACATTGCATAGCATGAATAGGATGCGGTTTTGCTGTGAATAATGGTCATGTTGTTGTTGATGTGGCCCAATGAATGTTCGCAAAGTGGCAAGCCATAACAGTGTTTTTTTTTTTTTTTTTTTTGGGTAGCAAATTCTAATAGGACCGTTCAAAAAATTGACTAGCCCAGCCAACTGATCTGTCCGACTTGACCTGATCGGTCCGACTCGACCTGATCACTATAAAGGTGAATAAAGGGTGAATTTTGACCAATCCGACTATATTCGATTCGGGTTGCAAGTTTTTATTTTTTCATCCCGAACCAACCTGTTTTTTGCACTGAAATTTTATTTATTCACCCAATCCGAACCAACCCGATCACCAATTGGGTTGAATACGGTTTCAAAATTCTTCAACTTGATATTGTCAGGTCAAGTGGCAGGTGACTTTCCAATCCGACCCAACCCGACCTGTGAGCACCCCTAGTCTCTTTAATTCAAGGTTATCATTCCGATATTTAATACAAGAAAATTACTATTTTCACATAATTTTTGTACGTAAACTCCCCCCAGAATAATGTGTCAATGATAGTCCTGTAATTAAAAGTCATTGTAGTTGATTTTTTTTTTTAAAGTGACAGACTTTCATTTAGATATATCATTCTATAAAAAAAATCTTCCATCGAATTGACTATGATTGTACGTGTGAAATGGCTAGGTTGACATGCACATTCGGAAATATTTTTGTCATTTGTTCTTTGCGGTGCTATTAAATTAAAAAAAGACCTCAGAGAGAATTTTAGGCATGGACTTTGCTAAGCTATTCGATTACATTCTACTCCGACGTCTTAATTGCCTTGGAAACAACATTCACTATTTCCTTCCCTTTCCCTTTCTCTTATTTTTTGTCCCTTTCTTTCTCCTTGTAATATGAACTTTTTGCCTTACTTTAATACAACCCCTCTTTCTCTATTGTAATATTTTATTTTTAATTTTCTCCTCAGTCCTCCCTTCTGTGTTTCCTCCAGTTAACAAACCAAGTGTAGAAATTTTCTTTTGAATATGAGAATGAACGTTATTTTCAATAAAGTCTAATACCACTTTCCAATATCTTTTTTTTTTTTTTGGGCAGCTTCTCACTGTGATTTGTGCTTGAACACCCAAAAGAAAACGGGAAATTTTGTTGTGTGCAACTGAAGGCATTTCAGGAGACCAAATCACCTATGTGAAAACCCGAAATCACTAAAAAGAAAAAGAAAAATATTATTCTTCTATAATTATTGTACATAATTTTGTACCATAATGATCTAACAGTGGCAGTTTTATAATTAAAATGTATCTTAGTGGATTTTTTTATTTTAAATTGATGGGTCCACAATTCAACCACATCATTTTGTGTATAAATTCGATATAATGTTTTTTAATTATATAGCATTACCCAACGAAAAAAAAGGAAAACTCCAAATCAAAGGATTCACTCAAGGAGACAAAATCCCACCAATCATAAAACAGAGGAGGAGATATTTGCAGAAAAGGAAAAAAAAAAAAAAAAAAACAAGAGAGAGCTACCAAATCTATATAATTAAACGGAGCTGGTTTTTAAAATGTGTGTTAGATACAATTGGTTAGAACGATTGAGATTTAATTTGAATTCAAACCAACGATTATGATCAATTTTCAACTTCTCCTACCCACTTCAACCTCCGCCCAAATCTGTCACTCAATGGGCCCATTACCCAACCGTTGTCCTCTCACACACCATCTCCGCCACTCCACTTTATCTCTCTCCTCATTTCACCCCCCCCACTCACTCACTCACTCTCTCTCTCTCTCTCTCTCTCTCTCTAGATTTACCCCATCTGTGTATCTCTCAGTTTTTTTTGTTCTCATAACACCAGGGTCGTGACACCAATTTTCAACTTCTCCTGCCCACTTCAACCTCCACCCAAATCTATCACTCAATGGTCCCATTACCCGACCGTTGGCCTCTCACACACCATCTCTGCCATCTCTGCCACTCCAATATATCTCTATCATCATTTCACCCCCCCCCCCCCCCCCCCCCCTCTCTCTCTCTCTCTCTCTCTCTCTCTCTCTCTCTAGATCTACCCCATCTATGTATCTCTCAGTTTCTTTGTTCTCATAAGACCATGGTCGTGGCATCACCGGAATCCATCGTTGTCGCCGCACTAGCCAAAACAATTGAACAAACCACATTCTCTTCGGTTTGACGATAATTACATTGGCTAAATTGAAATGGTCCATTGATCCGTCTCTATGGTGATGGAAGCCATGGAGACTCTCACCACCATACCGTACCCCACAAAGACCACCCTCTTCTTTCTAAAATCCCATGGCCGAAGCACTTACGGGTTTTCTCACTCTAATACCCTCCATTTCCAAAAAAACAAAAAAAAAAAAAAAGCACACAAATTCAAATGCTTTTTGTAAGTGGGATTTTTTGGAAGACGTGGTTGACCTCTCAAATGAACTCAACGAGCACGACCAACCTGCAAGAGAATAAGATAATGAGAATAGCTCAACCTTCTTTGGACCGATGACACTTCGGTGATTAAGTTAGCAAGCTTAATCACAATGAATCGAATAAAGTATTAAGAGTTAGAATTCAAGTGAACATACCTTCTCCTTTTAGCATTTAGGGGGTATTTATAAGTTTCAAAATGCCACGTTCCCTTTGTGAATTTGAGTCACTTTCCTTCTAAAAATCTTCCTTGTTTGAATTGGTTTAATGCATTGGACTTATCCTTTGTTTGTCCTACTCCACTTAGGAGTAGGATTTGTATTATGGACCCATTGGTCCTTGTAAGTTTTTGGATGAGGATCCTTGGGCTAGCCTTGGGTCCTAGCCCGTGATCGGCATGGGCTCGGTCTACAAGGTTGGCATCCTTTGGTTGATCTCCCTAGGTTGGTCTTCTTTTTGTCTTGGGCTTAGTTCTCATTGGGCCCACACTTTCTCTCAAGCAAACAAAGGCAAAAATCAATAGTGAGGTGTGGCTATGGAGGCTGGCACCATCGTAAGTGGTGTTGATATTTGTGTAAGAATTGTGGGACCCCACCACCTTTTTTTAGTTATTAGTGGTTTTTGTAAGTCAAAATACCCTTTTTCCAACCTAATTGATCTTGCGACTAATGTTAATTTCATGATTGTGTATGCAATTCTTGTATATTCTTTACTTCTTAAACTTCTATTTCTTTTTCTTGGCTATCTTCGCCCTGTTTGTATGAGAAAATGGAGAGTTTAATCTTTTAATATTACAATTTTTATTTGCTACTATTCATTTGAATTTTTCAAATGTCTCTAGCCAATTAGTTGCTTTTGAATATGACCATCGCTGGCCATCTATTAGCTGCAGATTTTAGGTTAAAACTAAAGACCTTGTTGGCCATCTTCTTCCAATCAGTGGCTTTTGAAGATAACCATTGTTGGCAATTGTCGACCAGGGTTCCAGTGAAAGGCAGACCACACCTCTACGAAGAACCCGACCAGTGGAGATAGATGACGTGGCACTCAAGCATCACCGAGCGGTAGATATTGAGCAAGATCGATGCTCAACAGATCAACATCGGCTAGACTTATACCGAACAAGCAATGCTGGGGAGAAATATACCGACCATCCTACTCACCCGGCCAGTGGGGACCATGACTGCAAATAGCCCCTAGATAACTGACACTAAAGCTGGTAGTGCAACTCTAAAAGGATGACATGTGGGGGGACAACCGCATCCTCCACTACCCTTCCAATGTACTGATCACCCAATGACACATCGCCACGTTGAAAGGTTATCATTTCCATTACTCGCCTGCAGATATCCCTGTGACCACTCCAAAAAGCCACACTAGTATAAAAGGTAATCTAAGCCTTTCTCCTCATGGTTTGCACACAAAACCCTAGCTAAAATTCTACAAGATTATCCTCCTGAAACCTAACTTTAGCATCGGAGAGTCCTTGGCAAACACCACACCGGTGTCCATTCACCTAGCTTCTCTTCACAGTCAATCGGAGCCGTTCACCATGACCTAGGGGCAAGCCTTATAAGTTTACTGATCTATCAGTTGGCACTATTTATGAGAATCGCCTTTCCGTCATTTTTGTGGTCTAAACCAGGTTCGATGCTTCATATCTACCACAACCAATGGAGAAACAAAGTGCAAACCGAGTTATGGCCCATGAGACCCAAATGGCCGATGTAATGGCCAACATGCAGATGCTGATAACCTAGAATTAGGAGTTGCTCCGGTGACTCCCCACCGTGCCAGGAAGAGGCCAGCAACATGGAGCCCAACCAAGAGACTAAGGGAGGGACGACAATATCGGCCCCGTGAACGAAGATCTTGCCATCCCAAGCGGCGATACATTACCACCTAATGGAGTATTGCCCCCTATCGGAGGGGCCCAAACAGAGGAGGCTCACAGCAACGCCCAAGGTTCACACCTGCGGCACTACCCTCAGCAGATTGAAGTCGTAGGAGATTGAATGGACAATCCCCCCACCTGGGACAAATGTATCAGAACCCTCCAAGCCTAGCTGATAGGGGTCATGGAAGTTATCGAGACGAAGACTACCAACACCGTAGAGGAGTTGGCAAACAGAACTAACTCCCCTTTCACTCAGATGGTGATAGGAGTAGCCCTACCACCCAAGTTCAAGATGTGAACTTTGGAAATGTTTGATGGGACCAAAGACCGCTTGGACCATCTTGAGACCTTCAAGGCATTAATGCAGCTGTAGGCCGTTCTCGACGAGATCATGTGCAAGACATTCCTGATCACTCTCAAAGGTGCTGCCAAAATGTGGTTCAACCAAATCTAGCCCTCTACTATTAGTTCCTTTGTCCAACTCAATAAGCTATTCATATGACACTATATTGGAGGCCAAAGGCAAAGGAGACCAGCCAATTGCTTAATCAACGTAAAGCAGAAGAAGGAGGAGACACTTAGGGAGTTTATCAATAGGTTCAACTTGGAAACCCTGGAGGTGGACGATGTTGATGACAAGGTCATGGTTATAGCCTTTATGAGCAATTTGAGGACCCATAAGTTTCTGTTCTCGTTGGCTAAGGAACCCCCAAAGAGCATATCTAACCTTATGCTTAGAGCCTAGAAGCACATGAACGCGGAGGATGCCATGAATGCGAGGCGTGACCGAGTTAGAGATACTAACTCTCACCTCAATAAGAAGAGGAGGCTAGTTGACGATAACAGATAAGAGAGAGAAGAAAACCCAAAGACTCAATAGACCAATAGCCCGAATAGAGGGGGTGAACAATCGATTTGCTGGCTTCGATCGTAACTTCACCTTCCTAACGGTATCGTTGGAGCACATCATAAATGAGATCAAGAATGATCTGGACCTAAAATGGCCCGAGAGGTTGAGGAGCCCACTAGAGCAGACAACCCAAAGAAAGTATTGTCGGTTCTATAGGGATCACGAACATAACACCGATGATTGGATCTATCTCAAGCAGCAGGTCAAAAATCTGATAAGATAGGATTGCCTCGGAAGTTTTGGTGGGCCAAGGGTGTGACAGGCCAAGTGCTCCAGAATGGAAGAGCCCAAAAAAAGCCCCACAACACCAGAACTTGATCAAGGAGATCCAGGTCATTGATGGGGGATTTGGTTGGGGGAGAATCCTCGTCAGTAAAGAAGAATTATGTTCAAAAGGTGAGGTAAACAAAGGAGGTGTTCGCGATAAAGAAACCAAACAAGAAGCCTCGTACAGAATCCTCCAACATCGTCTTTACCGAAGAAGAGGCTACAGAGCAGTGTCAGCCCCATGATGACCCCCTAGTAATCAGCGCCATCATTTCCAATTTCCAGACCAAGAGGATCCTGATTGACAGCGGCAGTTCAATAGACATCCTATTCTGGGAAGCATTCAAGCTGCTACAGATACAAAAAGAGGCCTTGAAGCCCATTATTTTCCTACTGGTAGGGTTTACAGGAGATAGGGTAACCCCTCGAAGGTCCATAAAACTACCAGTTACCTTGGGGGATGGACCCCAGTAGGCAACCAAACTAATAAACTTTCTGGTGGGGGACTATCCCTCGGCCTATAACGTGACCATAGGGCGAACAACCTTAAACAAATTCAAAGTAGTAACCTCCACCTACCACCTAAAGTTGAAGTTTCCAATTGACCACGGAGTGGGAATAGTAAAAGGCGACCAAGTGACAATAAGGGAGTGCTTCATAGCGTCCTTTAAGGGGGACGTTGTCAAAGAAACTCTAGTGATAAAGGAGCTGGAAGTACGAGACGAAGAAGAGATGCGAAGAGGAAAACCATTGGAAGACCTAGAAGAGGTGGGCATAAGCAGGCCAGACCTTCCTGGCGTCTAGAATAGGCAAAAGTGGTCACAATCCGGTCTACAGCCCCATAACTGCTCAAAGAAGAACTGAAAAGCTTTCTTAGGGGTAACGTCGACATCTTTGCCTAGACGCATGACGATATGCTAGGAATTGACCCCAGGATTGTTGTCCACCAACTTAATATTTCACCTGAGGCCAGGCCAATTAAACAAAAGTGGTGAAGCCATAGCTGATGAAGTAACAAAAAGCTAAGTCATAACCTAAAAACCTGGTTCTCAACAAAAAATAGAGAATTGCATTGACTTTATAGACTTCAACAAAGCGTGCCCTAAGGATAGCTTCCCCCTACCTACCATTGACCTTCTGGTAGATTCTACTGCGGGGTATGAGTAGCTTACGTTTATGGATGCCTTCTTAGGGTACAACCAAATCAGGATGGCTGAGAGAGACCAAGAGCACACGTCCTTTATCACAAACAGGATGTTGAAGTCCCAGATCGGGAGGAATGTGGAGGTCTACATTGATGACCTCTTGGTTAAGAGTAAGCAAGCAACTGACCACCTGCAGAATCTAATGAAAACTTTCCAGACCCTTAGGGCCTACAACATGAAGTTGAATCCCACTAAGTGCACATTTGAGGTAGCATCCAAATAGTTCCTAGGATTCATGGTCTCGCAAAGGGGGATAGAGGCCAACCCAGAAAAAGTCAGCATGATATTTGGAATACAAGCACCGAAGACAATTAAAGATGTTCAAAGATTGGTAGGCAGAGTGGCAGCCCTAAACAGGTTCATTTATAAGTCCATTGACAAATGTCTCCACTTCTTCACGACACTCAGAAAAGCATTCCAATAGATTTGAGAATATGAGGAAACCTTCTAGTAGTTAAAGTAGTACTTGGGTTCAATTCCTCTGCTTAGCTGATGGTCATTAGGGAAGAACTTTATCTCTATTTAGTCATTTCGGCAACAACAGTGAGCTCAGCCCTCGTACAAGAAGACCAAGGGATCCAAAAACCAATGTACTACACCAGCATTGCCCTCAAAGGAGCAAAGGAGAGATACATGAGGATGGAGTTATTGGCTTTTGCTTTAGTAACCTTAGCACGAAGGCTCAGGCCTTACTTCCAAGCACACCCAATCATGGTCCTGACCGACCAACCCCTTAAGACAGTAGTACTACACAAGCCTGAAACTTCAGGGTGCCTCATGAAATGGTCAATGAAGCTCAGTCAGTTTGATACTCAGTACAGGCCGCGAGTGGCTGTCTAGGGATAGGCAATAACAGATTTTATTGTGGAATTTACAACCCTCCCCAACACCCCGCCCCTAGTAGATGATATAAAGAACAACTAGATATTGAATGTTGATGTCTCTTCCACTGAACAGTCAAGTGGGGTAGTCGTGGTTCTTGTCACCCCAAATGGCCAAAAGGTGGAATATGCTCTCCAATTTAAATTCCCAGTAACCAACAATGAAGTAGAATATGAGGTCCTTATAGCTGCACTTTGGATCACTTGGTGAATAGGAGCAGAGTTGGTAACAGTCAGGGGAGACTTGCAGCTGGTGATGGAGCAAATCCGGGGAGAATATGAAGTGAGGGGAGACAAGATGAAGGAATACTGTTAGATGGCCAGAGGCTTAGCTAGGAAGTTCTCCAGGATATTGCTGCAAAGAATCCTTAGATTAGAGAATGAAGAGGCCAACCGATTGGCAAGAATCGCGTCATCGGAACAGCTTGACCCCGAAGTGTCTATGGAGATCCTTGATTCACCGAGCATCCAAACCCCAGAAGTCAATGTTGTGGAAGCAGAAGCCTCATGGGCCAAGTCCATCAGAGAGTATCATTAGTTAAATACCCTCTTAGAAGACAAGTTTGAGGTAAGAAAAGTCAAGTTCAAAGCTAGCCGCCATGTGATACTTAATGGCATCCTATACAAAAGGGGGCACACCCTCCCCCTTCTCAGGTGTGCCATAGAAGAGGAAGTTGGTTACATAATAAGGGAGATCTACGAAGGGATCTGTGGGAACCACTTTGGAAGACGTTCCCTCATCGACAAAATCCTTAGAGCAACATACTATTGGTCGACCATGAATAGGGATTCCATGGAGTTCATGAAAAAATACAACAAGTGCTAGCCTTCCCAAGAATTGACTCCCATTCAGAGCCCATGGCTTTTTGCCCAGTGAGGAATTGACATCGTGGGTCCATTACCCCTAGGCAGAGGACAGAACAAGTTTTCAGTAGTGGCCATTGATTATTTTACCAAATGGGTCGAAGCAGAAGCCCTTACTACCATTCAGAGTAGAAAATAGCCACCTTCCTTTGAAAAAACATCATGTGCCACTTTGGGATCCCAAAAGTGGTCATCACAAATAATGGGAAGTAGTTTGAAGGGAAGCAATTTAGTAGTTTGTTCTCAAATTTGCAGGTCAGCCATCATTTCTTCTTGCCAGAGTATCCCCAAGCAAATGGACAAGTAGAGGTTACCAATAGATCCCTCTCAGGATCATTAAGACCAAGCTGGAAAGGGCCAAGGGACTATGGGTAGAAGAGCTCACCAGTATCCTATGGGCCTACAGAACCATTGAAGGGGTTTCCATCGGACAAACCCCTTTCTCTCTTACTTTTTAGAACAGAAGCTGTTTTACCGATTGAGATTAGTCTCCCAAGCCCAAGGGTTCAAGAATATGATCAAGAAATAAAAGATAAGGCCTTGGCAATTAACCTTGAGTTACTGGAAAAGAAGAGGCTACAGTCAGCAATCAGAGTGGCTGCATATTAGTAGCAGATGTGCCAATACCACAACAATTGAGTGCGATTGGGAGACTTCAAGCCAAGAGAGTTAGTCCTCGAGAAGGTTAACCAATCCACCCGAATTACCTAGGAGGGAAGCTGGAACCAAATTGGGAGGGACCCTACGAGGTGATCGACTTTATAAGAAAGGACACATACAAACTAAAGAAACTAGATGGCAAAGAGTTACCTCATCCCTGGCATGTTGAGCACCTTAGAAAATACTATGTGTAAGCAACCCTTCTCCAAATGTAGTAGCAGTTTCAAGGATTATTGAAAAACTGGTATTCTATAGAAAACTTAATATATCAATCTTTCAATTCATTTTCCATGAAAAGCCTTAATCTTTTCTTGCAAGGGATACGACTCCAAAAGTCTTGTTCGGCCTCCAGACCAAGCAGGCAAAGGCTAAGCGCCCAAGGCTTCATGCCCACTCCAAAAGCCCTACTCCATCTCTAGATCGAGCAGGTAGAGGCTAAGCGCCCAAGGCTTAATGCCCACAACGAAAGTCTTGTTCAATCTCCTGACTGAGCAAGCAGAGGCTAAGCGCCCAAGGCTTAACGCCCACTCCAAAAATCCTGTTCGATCCACAGACCGAGCAGGCCTAGGTTAGCCATTTAAGGCTTAATGCCCATTCCAAAAGTCATGTTCGGCCTCCAGACCAAGTAGGGAAAAGCTAAGCACCTAAGGCTTAACGCCCACTCCAAAAGCCCTGTTCGGTCTCCAGATCGAGCAGGGAGAGGCCAAGCGCCCAAGGCTTAACGCCCACTTCAAAAGCCATGTTCAGCTTCCAGATTGAGCAGGTAGAGGCCAAGCACCCAGGCTTGATGCCCATGACAAAAGCCATGTTCGGTCTCCAGACCAAGTAGATAGAGGTCAAGCGCTAAGGCTTAATGCCTACTACAAAGGCCTTAGTGCCCAATACTTAATGCCATCTACAAAAACCTCGACCAAATAGCAACAACTGAATGCCAAAGCTAAAATAACACCTGAGTAACCCGACTTGGGAAAAAGAAAAAGACAAAGCATCTAGCATAGGCACCTGCCCAAAAGTAAGACCAGAGCATCCACACTAAAAAAAACAAGAATACAAAGAAGAGAGAAAAGGCGTAAGAGATAAAAAAATAAAACATCTAGCACAAACATCTATGCAAAAGTAGGACCAGAGCGTCCACACTTGTAAAATAAGAAAGAGAGAAAAAGACAAAAAAGAGGAAAGATCATCCACTGGCGAGATCAAAAAGAGAAGGTAAAAATCCATTCATTCATAACAAAAGGTGAATTACAAAGGGGAGCCAGAGCAACGTTACACCAAACCCACTGTAGAGGCAAAACCAAAGAGACGAGAAGTACAAAATATACAAAAAACTACTTATTTGTTGGGATGAGGGGACCTTTGACTGGGCATCATCCTTCTCAGCTGCCCTATCCTTCTTTGCTGCCTTGCTCTTCACAACCGCCATAGAGATAGGGTCATCTTCAAGCATAGCCTCAATAGAAGAGAGATGCAGGCCGGGGTGAGCCTGGGCAACCATCTCCTTGGACTCAGTGAAGCCTTACATATAGGCTTCACCTAGTGCCAACTGATAAATCTCCCCTTAGTGGTACTCTTCAAAAGCTTTTTTGACAGTTGCCTCCACCTGAGCAGGGAAATTAGCGATCTTAGCCTAGGCAGCCTTCTCAGCAGTAACCTTCTCACGAGCAGCCTCCTTAGCAGCCCTCTCATTGGCTAAGTTCCCCACCAACTTGTTTTTCTTTTCTTCTAGGGCCAGCATGCTCCCTTAGAACTTTTCCTTCTCTAAAGAGACCTCCTTCAGCCTTTTCTTCAAAAAGGTGGCCTTAGCTGAGGCCTGATCGGCCACATGCTTCTGCTCTAGCAAGGCCTTCTCAAAACTTGCTGACCTGGCACTTAGGACAAAAAGCCTGGTGGCAACCTGAACAATCAAAAGATAGAGCATATAAGAACTCAGAGGGAACAAACAAAGCAATTACAAGCAATTACACAACATTTACCTTGTGCAAATCTTGAGCAAGTTCTCTTGATAGCTTATTAGTAGAACTGCCTGATTGCTGACTCCCATCTTCTAGAGCGATCACGCTTTGCAGCCTTCTCCATGCCATGTTTGCACTGTCAAAAATTTTGGGGGCAACAAACTTTGCTGGAAGGCTAGCAAGAGGCACTGATGGAGAAAGCATAGGGAATGGTAGAGGAAGCATTGCAACAGGCTTAGAGGAGTGTCTATGCAAGCCTATTAAGTGACCAGAGGTGTTAGCGGGGGAGTGACAACCCTTGGGGGTGGGAGTTCTTCAAGATCAACCACCTTGCCCTTGCTTCCACAACCTCCTGCCTTGTAGCCAGTAAGAGGCTTGAAAAGTTTGGCTGCCACATGAGGCCTTGTAGAGAGCCTCACCTTTAAAAGAATGTTCTTATTAAGGGTCATGTCCTCCTCCTCGTCAGAGTTGTCCTTGCCTTGATCTGCACAAAAATAACAAGGACGAATGCATCAGCACACAACCAACAAAAACTAGGGAGGAAGCAAATTGTACCCATTCCTCTCATGTTCAGCCCTCAGAGCTTCATTTGTAGGCTCAGGGCCCAACAAGTACATACCCAAGTTCTTTAAGTTCATTAGGACGACAACGTCAGTAATACCATAATCATGGGCCCTCTTTAACATGGCCTACTAGGACTTGTCCAGAGTGGGAGCGACACGCGCTGGATAGACAGAAGGAACATAAGTCAAAACCCTAAAAAAGTGGAAAATATGGCTAAGGGAATCAAAAGCTAGAAAAACTAAGGGACATACCCCTTTGAGTTAGAGCATTCCACGACCAAGGAACTTGCGCGAAATTTTCATCTACAACCTCCCAAGGCTAATGCTCCTAACCATCACCATAGATGAAGAAGAACCTGTCCTTCCACTTCTTGTTGGAAGAATGCAGCTTTGTAACCAAAGTTGTATTACTATTCTTGGATGAGAAGTACCACCAGTCCTTCTCCTGCTCGGTCAATTTGTAGCAGTACAAGAACTCATCAACAGTGAGGTGGTCCTTATCATCACTGGATGCTTGCCACAACACGACATAAGCCAGTAGGATCCTCTAGGAGTTAGGAAGGAGCTGACCAAGGACCAACCCTAAAACACTCAAAATCTCCCTAATAGGGGCCGAAATAGGAAACCTAAGGCCACTAGCCAGGGCAGGCTCATAGCCATAGACCTCCCTAGGACGGGCAGAGCAAGCCCAATCTCCCTTCCCAGGGATCCTATATGATAGCCTAGAAAGGAATTGGTAATCCTTCCACAGCTTCCTGACCCTCTTCTCTGTGATGACAGAAGACACCCTCTGAGCAGCAAAATTGAACTCCCTAACCCTAGTGACCATCATGCCCCTAGGTCCAAGAACTATACCCCTAAGGGCCAACCTCTCACCAGAAGACCTAGAAAGCCCCACAGAAGCACTATCAGGGACCTCTAGTCATACCCTAACCAAATCCTGAGAAGCATTGTTCTCAGAATTGGAGGAATGTACATCTTTAAGATCCTCTATGACGCTTACTAAGTGTAGCCTCTTAACCGACTTGACACTAATCCCAACCGACCCCCGAACAAACTCAAACAACTCTGGGTTCCTAACAAACCCTTGGAGGGAAGGGGAAATCCCTACTTTAGTGTGATACCAGACACAATGCCCAAGGACAAACCACCTGAAGAAGAAGGACCACGAGTTGAGATCTTACCAAAAAAGAAAGAAGCTTAAATCTCCAAGCGCAAGAACGCAAAGAAAAAGGAGAAAGTAGAGAAAAACGTTATTATGGGGTCTCGAGAGCCAAAAATTACCCTAAGTGTGGAGAATGCAAAGTGAAAGCTAAAGGCCAAAACCACGAAGTCTAGAACCCTCGTTTTCGAAACCAACAGGTTAGATCAACTCACTAACCACTGATCCAACGGATGATAATCATCAAGTCACATCGTGAAACGAAACCTAATAAGAAAGGTACACGTCATGGGGGCATCAAGCGAGACGCTTAGTCATTGTTAGCTATGGCCATGATTGCGCCTACACCGCCATAAATGCGTTCTCCCTATGAGGAGCCATCTGCCATTAAAAGTTCCCTAGACCACGTTGGGGTACTTAGAGGAATTAAAGGTAACTGATGGGGACTGATCTGGCAATAGCCGACCAGGGTTCCAACGAAAGGCAGACCACAACTCTGTGAGGAACCTGACCAGTGGAGACAGATGACGTGGCACTCAGGCATCACCGAGCGAGAGGTACTGGGCAAGACCGATGCTCAACAAATCAACGTCGACCAGACTTATACCGAATGGGCAATGCTAGGCAGAAATATACCAACCATCGTACTCACCCAGCTAGTGGGGACCACGACTGCAAATAGCCCCCTGATAACTGACACTGAAGCGGGTAATGCAATTGATTAGACTACATAAGTGTAGTATTTCACTACTAAACAACATTTGTTAGCAATAGATTAGGGTTAATTATACTCGTTTTGCTATTTGTTGTGTCTAACCTTGTTCTTAATCGTATTTCAAGTATTTAAAGCTAAGGGAGTTGATTTGGAGTCAAAGAAGTAATCCGGTATGTGGGCACGGCTCGTTGAGGAAAGCTGTCAGGACCCTGTATCGAAAAAAGTGCAAGTTTTTACTCATAAATCAAAATGGGATTAATGATAAGCCGTTGGAAAGCTTTCTTCAAGTTACACATGTTTACTGATCGCTTCCAGAAAGTGCGATATGATCCGCAATTGCACGGCCGCGATGTAGTAATACTCGGAGGAGTCCGAGGTCGATCCACAGGGAAGACGGTTGGTGTCCAAAGGAAACTCCCTTTAAACAAACAAAAACTCAAAGAATAACCTCAAAAATAAGAAATAAGAATGATTTGGTTTGAAGAGATTGTTTATCTAATGATTGAATAAAAATAAGGGTTTTACTAAATAAAAGAAGATCTTGGCTAAGAACGATTCAATTACCCGGTAGAATGATAATTTCCCAAGGTATTTATTTGTAACTCAATTCAACAACAACAACTTATGCCATTGAATCGGAAGATTTCGCGGTTAAAACCAATTTAGAATCTATCTCAACTTTATTCAGTATTTTTAGAAAATAGATTCGAAGTGTTCATATCAGGGATCTAAGCAACACCCATACGAGATCAACGTCGCGCATGAACACTCAAAGATTTGATCATAAACCTTTGATTTCGAAGAGAAAGGAATGAAGAAGAGAAAGATTCAATGTTTAAAAGATGAAACAACAAAGCCCATTGAAATACCTTGTGAAACAATCAATTTCCGAACAATCTTCACGTTCCTTGCCAAGAAAGATAATTAGCTACTCATGAACATAATGAAATCTAAGACTTGTATTGAAAGCAATGGAATCAAAGACAAGAATATTATTAATCTAATGAAAGAAGACAATATGAAAGCTCTCTAATATTCTCTCTAACTCTAAAAATGACGTCTAAAACTCAGCCCCCTGAATTAGGGTTTTCAAGGAAGTATTTATAGGTTTAAAGTTATACAGAAAATTGGATCTCCGTAGGGTGTCCAGACATGTGTCCGGACACTGTATCAATTCTCAGGGTGTCCGGACACGTGTCCGGACTCTCTGTTCAAGTTCCGAATAAGCTAGCAGAAGTTGTGCAGGGTGTCCGGACATGTGTCCGGACACTGTTACATTCCCAAAGGTGTCCGGACACGTGTCCGGACTTCCTGATTTTGTTCTTGAATTGAGCCTCTGAAGTTTCTCAGGGTTTCCGGACACATGTCCGGACATGCTTGCATCACTTGGGGTGTCCCGACATGTGCCCGGACATCCTTGTCATGTTTTGGCCAATTTTGCTCCTTTGTCCCGGTTTCTCTTCCGAATGCTCCCAAACACTCCCGGATGCTCCAATTCACTCCAAAACCCTACAAAACATCCAAATAAACTTTATTAGACTAAAAACATAAATATAACATTATTCTAAGGTTAACAAAGTACAAATTGAAGCGAATGAATTACACTTTAATAGTGTAATCATTTACGTCTAATGAGCATCATCGAATTGCGACTCCAACAGCCCAAAAAAAAAAAAATGAAACAGTAAAGAATTCGTCTTCGATGACTAATCATTACTTCGCTATTCGAATGTCTGGACTAGTAGAAATGTACGAAAGGTGGCCGTTTGAAGCCACGAGATGGGGAAAGTCAAAATAGAAGTACTGCGCAACAGTCCCAATAGGCTCAAAACAAGTCAAAACCAAAAAGGATGAAAAAGTGATTCAGAGTTCGAATGCCCAAAGCAGAGTTCGAACGGCTAGAGGAAAAAATGGTTTGGCATTCGAACGCCAAAAGCCAAGTTCAAATGCCAAGAGGAAAAGCAAAGACCAAAAGGAGAAAAAAATAGTTTTGCGTTCAAACGCCAAATTTTGGCTTTCTAGCTTTCTTGACTTTTTCTTTGAAATATTCAAGCATAGATTCCCAAAGATTGGAATTCTTGGGCATAGGTCCATGATCCTATGGATCCTAGGAGTCTTGAGTATCTTCAAAGGTACCAGTCTGATGAGAGGACTGAGAATGCTTATTTGTATCCTCATCAGAAGAATCATTAGGGAAAAGAGTCATAAAATTATTCTTAACATGTTGCATACATTCATACATTATTTCCTACTCAGTCATAAGTGGATTCTTCATTTTTAATGAATGTCGAATAGTAGCCAATTTATTGGAGAATGTGGACTGGGGATGAGAAGCTCTACATCGTTTGAGTTCATCCTCTTTTTGATAACTTTGAATAGCAACTTGCATTGCTGCTATAGTCTCATCAATAGTCTTATTCAAATTTCTCCAATATCCAACATGGAATTGTAGATGATATTATCTTGATTTCTTTTGACAATATGTGTCCATTTTCAAATCTAGGGTATCCCGAACTTAGTGAAGAAATACATCATATTAGATCCTTCAATATTTCTGATAGGATCTAGTCCAACAAGTTTTGGACTGTATGAAGCCCATTGGCTGAATTGTTTTGGGACAATGTCAGGAAGAATGGTATGAGGTGGACAAAATATTTTCCACCAAGAATGGAACTATCCAGGAAACCATTTTTCAAAGATTTGTGGAGATAATTTAATCCACCACGTGTGTTTCCTTTTAGGATTTTCATAATAAAAAGTGAATTTAAAGGGTTGGATATAATTCCATTAGTTATAGGTGTGTTTAACATCACCTTGAAGAAAAGTTTTCTCATTGAAAGGACTAAGTGCACATTCATGAGGAAATATTATTTTCTTAATATAACATTTACTAAAATTAATAGGACCAACCTTAGTGGTCATATTTGTATAAAAATTTGTAAATTCACAAGAATTAGTGACTATTAAAATAGTTTGCATCACTGATCTACATTTATTGCTTTGAAAGCATATGAAAATTGTCAAAAATATTTGTCTATGAGATACCATAGATCATTTTCTCATTGAATACCAATAGGTTCAAGGTACAGAATATGGTCTATAGAAGGGAGTATTTCATACTCAGTTGGTTCTTCATCCAATGCCTTAGCATATAATACATGGGATTGGTCATCCGAAGGTTGTGATGTTTGGCCAATATGCTGTTGGTTTCTTTGTTGTACAAGCAATGTTTGAACAGTTTCACATAAGGGATCATCAATAGCTATAACTGTTGCTTTGATAGGTTCTTTAGAACTTGACGTTTAGCCTTTGTAGGTATTTCCACAGCCTCTGCTTTGAGGAGTATTAGCCCTCCCTTGGCCACGTCCACGTCCTGCATCAAAGGGTATCATTTATTCATAAATTCACAAGTCAAGAAATCAGGAAGAGAAATATGATGTTCTTTAATATAGTTATATCAAAATCAAAAGCTGATAGAATAGCTTGCCATCTAGCAAACATATGCTTGGAGACATCATGTTCAATATCTTTGCTGAAGATATATCTTGCAGCTTGACAATCTATTTTAATCAAAAATTTTTGATTAGTCATCCTGAAATTTGGAGACATACTTTACAATGGAAAGAAGTACCTTCCAAACAGATGCGTATTTCAACTGTGGTGTGGTCCATTTCCCAAATGTATAATGAACAAGAATTTCTTGTTCGGTATTAGGATCAATTTGCGTTAAAATACCACATAGCCAATATGATCAGTCATAACAATTTTAAACCAATTAGGATTGGCTAAAGATAGACAACGAGGCAAATCATACCAGTCATAAAATAGAGTAGGAGATATTTTGAAAAAAGGGGAAAAAACATGAGAGAGCTACCAAATCTGTATAATGAAGCAGACCTGGTTTTAAAAATGTCTATTAGATACAATTCGTTAGAACAATTGAGATTTAATTTGACTTCAAACCAACTGTTAGGATCAATTTTCAACTTCTCCTACCACTTCAACCTCCACCCAAATTTGCACTCAATGGGCCCATTACCTAACCGTTAGCCTCTCACATGCCATCTCTGCCATCTATAACACTCCACTATATCTCTCCCCACTCTCACTCTCTCTCTCTCTCTCTCTCTCTCTCTCTCTCTCTCTCTCTCAAGATCTACGCCATCTGTGTATCTTTCAGTTTCTTTGTTATCATGACTCAATGGTTGTGGCACCAATTTTCAACTTCTCCTACTCACTTCAACCTACGCCCAAATCTGTGACTCAATGGGCCTATTACCCTACCGTTGGCCTCTCACACACCATCTCTGCCATCTCTGCCACTCCACTGTATCTCTCGTCATTTCACCCCACTCTCTCTCTCTCTCTCTCTCTCTCTCAATCTACCCCATCTGTGTATCTCTCAATTTCTTTGTTCTCATAATACCATGGTCGTGGCATCATCGGAATCCATCGTTGTCGCCACACCAGCCAAAACAATTGAATAGACCACATTCTCTTCGGTTCGACGACAATTGTATCGGCTCAATTAAAATGGTCCATTGATCTGTCTCTATGGTGATGGAAGCCATGGAGACTCTCACCACCATTCCGTAGCCCACAAAGACCACCCACCTCTCTTCTTTTCCCCTCTCTCTAAAATCCCATGATCGAAGCACTTGCCGACTTTTTCACTTTAATTCCCTCCCTTCATCCTCCTCCCCCCCCCCCCCCCCCCCCCCCCCCCCCCCCCCCCCCCCCTCCAAAAACAAAAAAGGGGGTACAAATTCAAATGCTTTCTCTCAAGCAAACAGAGGCAAACATGGGTAGTGAGGTGTGGCTATGGAGGCTTCCACCACCACAAGTGGTGATGATATTTGTGTAAGAATTGTGGGACCCCACTGCCTTTTGTAGTTGTTAGTGGGTTTTGTAAGTCAAAATACCCTTTTTCCAACCTAATTGATCTTATGACTAATGTTAATTTCATGATTGTATATGCGAATCTTGCGTGTTCTTTACTTCTTGAACTTCTCTTTGTTTTTCTCGGCTCTCTTTGCCCTATTTGTATGAAAAAATGGAGAGTTTAATCTTTTAATATTACAATTTTTATTTGCAACTGCTCATTTGAATTTTTCTAATCTCTCTAGCCAATCAGTTGCTTTTGAAGATGACCATTACTGGCCATCTATTAGTTGCAGATTTCAGGTCAAAACTAAAGACCTCACTGAAACCCTTGACAAATCCCAGGGGTTTAATGGATTTTCAATAGTTTTAAAAGTGATTTTTTTAAAGCCTTAACAAACAAAATTTAAAAGCTTAAGCTACAAGCTACTAAGAAAACGCATACAAACACTTTCTAAATAAGCTCTTAGTGACTTTTTTTTTGTTTTTTTTATAGATCCTTTTCTCCCTAAAAGCCCCTTTCTAACAAGGGTAATAAATTAATGCAGAAACCCAAGGGGTTGGCCTGGTGGCTTGGCCTAGGGCTTGGAGCTCTCCTCTTCAAAAGGTCTCAGCTTCAAAATTTGTTAAATACTATTAACTCCTTGGAGTCATCTTAGGATTTTTGAGTTGGTAATTACTTGATTTGTATAGGACGAGAGAATGCATAGGTTCTGGAATTAGTCATGGTGCGCATAAACTTGCTTAGACACCCAGTCAAGAAAAATAAATCCATATAGTACTTTTTACTAAATTGATGTGGCTTAATAAGAATCAGTCACTTATAAACAAAACACTTATTACAGTGACTCTTAATAACAAAAATGTCAATAGTGAAATTTTCTGTACAGATTATCCAGAAGAATAACATTTTTCTTCTCACAATGTATGTATTTACAAGGTACATGTATATGTGTTTATAACTTTGTCTAGTCCGAATAAGTGACCCTCCACCCCACCCCCAAATCCTATCCCATTCCAACCAAGGTGGATTGAACATGTCTGATGAAAGTTGATGACAAGGTTTACTCTTCATCTTCTTCATCCATGGAAAGATGTTGCTTATGCCAAGGATTGAAGTATGAGTTTGTGTTCTTTCTATTTTAAATTATAATTTATGATTAGTAAAGATTTTTTAGGAAGATTATAATTAAAAATATTACTATAATGATCAATGGATGATTAATGGATAGCATTAATGAAGTTGAGAATGAATAAATTAAAAGGAATCAATAATAGTACCACACATGTATTTTATTTTTTTAAAATCAAAATTTTGGGAAAAAATATTATAATTAGTGATATTATCAAACTCATGTAATAATTATCAATTGATGAACCAAATCTCATATTATAATTAGTGAAATTATCAAACTCTCAAGTTGCACAAATCAACCCAACGTAGGCAAATATATTATTGTTTGGTTTGTGACACTTGTGATTATTTTCTCATTGAAGAAATTTTAAATTTGAAAACACAACCATTTACCTATGATAATGCCATTTTAAAAGTGTTATCCCTCTCTAAAATGGTGAACACATAGCATGGCATGAATAGGATGCGGTTTTGCTGTGAATAATGGTCATGTTGTCGTTGATGTGGCCCAATGAATATTCGCAGAGTGGCAAGCCATAAAATTGTTTTTTTTTTTTGTCACAAGTTCTAATAGTCTCTTTTCGGACTGTTCAAAAAATTGATTAGCCCAACCTGACTCGACACCAACCCGATCACCATATGGGTGGATAATGGGTGGATTTTGATCAACCCGACTATATTGGGTTCGGGTTGCGGGCTTTTATTTTTTCACCCCGAACCAACCCCTTTTTTGCACTAAAATTTCATTTATTCACCCAACCCGAACCAATTTGATCACCCATTGGGTTGAATGTCGTTCCAAAATTCTTCAAGTCGATATGGTTAGGTCAGGTGACGGGTGACTCCCCAACCCGTTCCGACCTGACCTGTGAACACCCCTAGTCTCTTTAATTCCAGTTTATCTTTCTGATATTTAATACAAGAAAATTGTTATTTTTACATAATATTTTTACATAAACTTTCACCAGAATAATATGTCAATAACAGTCTTACAATTAAAAGTCATTGTAGTGGATTTTTTTTTTTTTTGAAGTGATAGGCTCTCATTTAGATATATCGTTCTATAAAAAAATTTCCATCGAATTAACTATGATTGTATGTGTGATGGCATCTACGATTCTAGAAATATAAATGAACCCGCTTATTGCAATTGCTCATAATACCCTTTTCTAGCTTCTAGCTAGTGTCTATTTCTTAGTTCCAACCTAGCCAATCTCTAGGGTGAAATGGCTAGGTTGACATGTACATTCGGAAATATTTTTGTCACTTGTTCTTGGTGGTGCTCTTAAATTAAAAGAAGACCTCAGATAGAAATTTAGGCAAGGACTTTGCTAAGCTATTCGACTACATTCTACTCCGACCTCTTAATTGCCCTGAAAAAAGCATTCATTATTTTCTTCTTTTTTCCTTTCTCTTGTTTTTTGTCCTTTTCCTTCTCCTTTGTTGTATGAACTTTTTGCCCTATTTTAATACAATCCCTCTTTCTCTCTTGTAATATTTTATTTTTCATTTTCTCCTCAGTCCTCCCTTCTGTGTTCCCTCCAGTTAACAAACCAATGTAGAAATTTTCTTTTGCATATGATAATGAACGTTATTTTCAATCAAGTCAAATACCAGTTTCCAATATCATTTTTTTGGCCAGGTTCTCACTGTGATTGGTGCTTGAACACCCAAAACAAAGCGGTGAAGTTTTGTTGTGTGCGACTGAACGCATTTCAGGAGAACAAATAACCTATGTGAAAATCCGAAATCACATTAAAGAAAAAGAAAAATGCTATTCTTCTAGAATTATTGTATACAATTTTGTACCATAATGATGTGGCAGTGACAGCTTGGTAATTAAAATTTATCTTAAAGAATTTTTTGTTTTAAATTAATAGGTCCACAACTCAACCACATCATTCTGCATATAAATTTTTTTAGTTATATAGCATTAACCAACGAAAAAAAAAGGAAAACTCCAACTCAAAGGATTCACTCAAGAAGACAAAATCCTACCAATCATAAAACAGAGGAGGAGATATTTGGGAAAAAGAGAATAAAAAAAAAAACAAGAGAGAGCTACCAAAACTATATAATGAAACAGAGGTGGTCTTTAAAATGTATTAGTAGATACAATTCATTAGAACGGTTGAAATTTAATTTGACTTCAAACCAACTGTTAGGATCAATTTTCAACTTCTCCTACCCACTTCAACCTCCGCCCAAATCTATCACTTAATGGGCCCACTACCCGACCTTCGGCCTCTCACACACCATCCATGTCATGTCTGCCACTCCACCATATCTCTCTTCTCATTTCACCCCGCTCACTCTCTCTCTCTCTCTCTAGATCTACCTATCTGTGTATCTCTCAGTTTTTTTGTTCTCATAATACCATGCTCGTGGCATCATCGGAATCCATTGTTGTCGCCGCACCAGCCAAAACAATTGAACAAACCACATTCTCTTCTGTTCGACGACAATTGCATCGGCTCAATTGAAATGGTCCATTGATCCGTCTCTATGGTGATGGAAGTCATGGAGACTCTCACCACCATACCGTAGCCCACAGAGACCACCCACCTCTCTTCTTTTCCCCTCTCTCTAAAATCCCATGGCCGAAGCACTTACAGTCTGTCTCACTCTAATACCCTCCCTCTCCAAAAAAAAAAAAGGGTATAAATTGATATGCTTTCTCTCAAGCAAACGAATGCAAAATTGGTAGTGAGGTGTGGCTATGGAGGCTTCCACCACCGCAAGTGGTGATGATATTTGTGTAAGAATTGTGAGACCCCAATACCTTTTGTAGTTAGTGGTTTTTGTAAGTCAAAATACCCTTTTTCCAACCTAATTGATCTTATGACTAATGATAATTTCATGATTGTATATGCGAATCTTGCATGTTCTTTACTTCTTGAACTTATATTCTTTTTCTTGGCTCTCTTCGCCTTGTTTGTATTAGAAAATGGACAGTTTAATCTTTTTAATATTACAATTTTTATTTGCTGCCGTTTATTTGAATTTTTCAATTGTCTCTAGCCAATCAGTTGCTCTTGAAGATGACCATTGCTGGCCATCTATTAGTTGCAGATTTCAAGTCAAAACTAAAGACCTTGCTTAAACCCTTGACAAATCCCAGGGGTTTAAGGAATTTTCAATGGGTTGAGCAGATGGGTATGTGGTATTCACATTTTCAAGTGTTTCACTTATGAGATTTTGGAATTAGAGCGTCACCTCTTTATTTGTTCTTTCATTTCTGTGTATCTAATTAGATTCTTAATTTTTAGGAGCTGCTTATGTTAAGCTTGGTTTGGTGCACTGCAAACACTACAACAAAAATAGGATCTAGTGACACCATTTTAATGGTATTTTATAGAAAAATGACATAAAAAAAATACATTTTAATGGTGCTTTATTAAAAATGTCATTGAAGCACAATAAATTACAATTTTGTAGTGACATTTTGTGAGAGAATGCCACAACTTATGTAGCAGCAGTGGCATTTTTTTAGAAAGTGTCATTGAGCCAAACAGTTGTAGAAGCCTTATAGTGACGTCTTAGTAAAAAAACGCCATTAAAAATCTCATTTTCATGACATTTTGTGAGAGAACGCCACTACTTGTGGCAGCAGTGGCATTTTCCAAAAATTGCCATTGAACCAAGCCAATGTGCAAGCCTTTTAGTGGCATCTGACTAAAAAATACCACAAAAAATATAATTTTCATGACGTTTTGTAAGAGGATGCCACGTAAAAAAGAAAATAATTTACTGGAAATCCAAAGCGCCAATTTAGACGCATTTTTGGGTTACAACGGTGTGGTTTTGATGAGTATCTCAAACTGGCGGGATGATTTGAAATGGGGGGAAATTTTCATACCCAACTTTCTCCCTTTCTCTTCTTCAAAACCGGATCGTTTTCTCACAATCTCTCTCTCTCAAAAGAATACTTGTCCAGGGCTAGGGTTAGAGTTTTTTATTAGATAGAGAGAAATGGCGACATCTACTGCTAGATTCACCATTCACATTCTCAGAGGATTGCGTTGTCTGCGTCCTTGATCAACGACTGAACAACAATATGGCATCTCTTTGTTTGCCGAAGTTGAAGAAGAGTGGCAGGAGAGTTCTTGGTGTCGATGGTGAGAGTGGTGGCATGATGGGGATTGATCTCAGGACAATGAACTCGGCGGCGGTGATAGTCCCCAATCTGAGGGGAAGTGCACGATTCTAAGAATAGAATGTGCTCACCGCACACGTTGCAAAGCGGCACTCTGTGAGGAACATCGAGAGCTCAAGTATGCTCATTTTTAACTTCCAACTTTACGTTTCTTGTATATTCTGATAATTTGTATTAAAAACTGTCAAATATGTTTGTCGGTGGATACTTGAAATTTTCTAGTTTCTGTATTTTGGGGATAGCTTTTAGTGATATCCAAACTAATCTAGCTTTTAGTGATGGCTTTTGTTGTTTCCTCTTTAATTGTAGGCAAAAATTAAAGAAGCTATGCCTATTGAAAGACTTAGGTGGTATGAAGTTCTTAAACTTCAGAGTTCTGTGGTTATACCATATGACCTGACTGTTGAACTCCTCATGGCTGTAGGCAATACCTTTTCTGGTGAACTCCTCAAGCAAGTCCTCTGCTTTCCACGTTGTACCCTTGTGGCACTTGTGATTATTTTCTCATTGAAGAAAATTTAAATTTGAAAACACAACCATTTACCTATGATAATACCATTTTAAATGTGTTGTCCCTCTCTGAAATGGTGAACACATAGCATGGCATGAATAGGCTGTGGTTTATCTGTGAATAATGGTCATGTTGTTGTTGATGTGGCCCAATGAATATTAGCAGAGTGGCAAGCCATAAAAGTGTTTTTTTTTTTGTAGCAGGTTCTAATCATCTCTTTAATTCCGGGTTATCATTCTGATATTCAGGACAAGGAAATTGATATTTTAACATAATATTTGTACATAAACTTTCACTAGAATAATGAATTAGTGACAGCCTTGTAATTAAAAGTTATTGTAGTGGACATTTTTTTTTTTAAAAGTGATAGGCTCTCATTCATAATATCATTTTGTAAAAAAATTTCCATCGAATTGACTATAATTGTACGTGTGCTGGCATTTACTATACTAGGAATATCAATGAACTCGATTATTGCAATTGTTCATAGTACCTTTTTCTAGCTTCGAGCTAGGGTCTATTTCTTAGTTCTAATCTAGCAAATCTCTAGGGTGAAATGGCTAGGTTGACATATACATTCCGAAATATTTTCGTCATTTGTTCTTGGTGGTGCTCTTAAGTTAAAGAAGACCTCAGATCGAAATTTAAGCATAGACTTTGCTAAGCAATTAGACTACATTCTACCCCGACCTCTTAATTGCCTTGAAAAAATCATCCGTTATTTCTTTTCTTTTTCCTTTCTCTTGTTTTTTTTGTCTTTTTCCTTCTCCTTGTTATATGAATTTTTTGCCTATATAGCATTACTTTAATACAACCCCTCTTTCTCTCTTGTAATATTTTATTTTTCATTTTCTCCTCCATTCTGTGTTCCCTCCAGTTAACAGACCAAGTGTAGAACTTTTCTTTTGAATATTAGATTGAACGTTATTTTCAATCAAGTCTAATACCAGTTTCCAATTTTTTTTTTTTTTTTGTGGCCAGCTTCTCACTGTGATTTGTGCTTGAACACCCAAAACAAAGGGGTGAAATTTTGTTGTGTCCAACTGAAGGTATTTGAGAGACCAAATCACCTATGTGAAAACCCGAAATCACAAAAAAGAAAAAAAAAAAATATTGTTCTTTCCGAATTTTTGCACATAATTTTGCATCAAAATGATGAGACATTAACAATTTTATGAAGAAAAAAAAACTCCAAATCAAAGGATTCACTCAAGGTGACCAAATCCTACTAATCATAAAACAGAGGAGGAGATATTTGGAAAAAAGGGCAAAAAAAAAAAATTCAAAGGAGAGCTATCAAATCATTGTTATTTCATAGACGACCTACCTAGGCCAGCCTCCTAACTCAGACGTCTTTCGCATGTTCTTCAATGGAGGTGAAGTGTTCAACATTGGCCTCTGCGATCGCACGAATGGATGGGATGTTGTTCAAAGCAGCTATGATAACCAATCTTCCTCTCCATCCAGTTGAACTGGCGAAGTAGGCTGCTGCCTTCATCTCGCCCTCATCAAAGACCACGATGTGTGGGTAGTTTTTGTTGCGCATCGTCCCTACAATGGTAGAGACTCTTTCATCTACTTTCTTCTCATCATCTCTTTCCATCTCCAACAGTTCAGACAGCCTAGCCAAATGCGCGTCAGCAGCATGTACTAGATCCTTCTCCCGGTCCTGGTTGCTCTCGCCTTCCATTGTCTTACAGGTCCAGAAGTTAGACAGAGAGGTTGTGCGTTCTTGAAAGACAGAAATTGGGCGCTTTACTTTCACAAGAAATGAGTGTGTTTGTGAGAAGGGGAAGGGGTCTATTTATAAGGGCAATTCATTCAACCAAAAAATGTCACACAGACTACATGATAGGGAGAAGGAGAGCATTTAATCACGAAAAAAAAAAGTGTTTTTCTTTAAAATAAATCACTACTTATATTAATCTAGGGGTGAGTCGGGTATAAACTAGAAATAATATTTATCGGATCTAGAAATAAATCTTAACTCACCCATTTAAAAAATTACATTGTCAAACTCGCCCTAGCCTACCAATTTAACCTGAAATTTTTTAATATTATTTTACATATATTTATGCTCAAACAAGGCTTCAAAGAAAAATCACAAGTTAAAAAAAATTCTCAAACGCTATAACTAATAGGCATACTTGGGCGGGCTCCCTTATATTAATCTCAAGGATAGCTTGGTGGAGATAGGGACAAATTGTTATTTCAAAAATCCCTTAGTAGGGATGACAATAGGTCAGATTTGGAACAAGTTAAACTAAACCTTACCTTGCCCTTAATGAAAAATTTTCACTACGTATCTTGCCCCAAACCTATGATGGGTTGAACATTCCTACCAAGTTCCCATCCTCTCAAACTAATCGGGTTTGGGTTAAACCCGCACAAAGACTCAAAATAAAAATAATTCTCCAAAATTAAAAATAATACAAGTTATATAAGCATAAACACAATATAAAATTAAAAAAAAGCTAAATTCTAAAATATAAAAGATAACATCAAAACCCTGCCATTTACTTATAACAAAGAAAAGGTATTTTGAATCATTAGTATGTAATAGTGTTATCTAATGTATTTCACAAATAATTGGAAAGGGTTCGAGACAAAGTGACTTAAACTTACACTGCCCCAAAACCTATTTCGGGTTTTATTTTATTCCTTGTAACCCACCTAACTCATTTATTCATACCCCAAACCCCTGTTATTAGGGGCGGGGGGAAACAGGTTTCAAGTTTTTTTGGATCAAATTGTCGTCCTTAATCTTGAGTTTAAAATTTGACAATTTTTTTGAGACTAGGCCACAAGAGATTTATTACTAGTGAAACAAGAAACCCAAACTCAAGTGCACTAGTGAACTTCATGAAAGAAATACGGTTTTAACGAAAAGATAAATGAGTTGTACAAATAACATATTTGTTATAGGCTTCAAATTTTTTAAAATTGTACATGATAAATAAAGACACTATATAGTTTTTAATACTTTTTCTAAAAATAAAAAAAAACATTGAATAAAATCTCCTATTTCTTAAAATCTCACCTGGCCCTATGGCTTTTATGTCATTTCTAAAAAAGAGCCCAGCTCCATATGAAAAAAAAAAAGCCAGCCATAAAATAAGACAAAATAAATAAAATAAAAAAACCCATTGGTTTAAAATAAATAGAAATTTTTTTGAAGCTCCAAGTTTTTAATATCTCAAGGTTATGAAGATTCTATATAGTTACATATCCTTTTTTTTTTTTTCTTTAAAAGTGGCCGGTCTAAATCAGAAAAAAGAGTCCGGTTATAATCAGAAGGCCTAAAACCAAATCAAGAGTAAGCTTCAAAAGAAAGAAGGAAAAGCCATTTACCAACAAAAAATTAGATAAAATCTTTTATAATAATATTAAAAATATAAAAACAAAATCCCATTTGAAATTGTCACTTTAAACCTTAAATTGTCTCGAGCGTTCCGTTGTCCATTACATTGTTTTTCTACTTTAAGAGTGCCAATATTTTCCCACTTGGGGCACATGACATGACCAACTTGATGCACCAACTACCAAAGATTTATCCCATCCCGCCCTTTTCCAATCACTCTGTCAAAGACTTGGTTTTCACAAAGTTAATTTATACTAGAAGATAAAACTAGTAGAAAACTAAGCAACTTCTCCCCTACAGAGCACTTTACAACTTCAAAAGATTCATCAGTAGACCAAACAACTCATCGAACTATATAATTTCACATACCCACATATGCAAACATATATCCATACATATAAATGATATATATATACATGATATACCTATATATAAAGGGAAAGAGATCGAGAACATAAACTAATGGCCTTTATTTGATCAAACTTGACTAACTAGACCAGCATATGAAAATCTATTCTATACTCGTAACCCTTTTCCATCTTTTTTCTGTAAGGTAAGCAAACAGTCTACCTCTTTAGGCTACTTGCTATTTGTGATGAAGCAATCGGTGAATAGCTCGGCGAGTTGTCTCCAACTTACTATTAATCTTGACTGTAACTTGTTGAACCATCGTAAAATTACCTTTCCAAGACTTGATGGAAAAATTTGGCACATTAATGACATGTCTCCACTCCACAGAACCATCATCTGTTTAAAGTGCCGAACATGACTAAAAGGATCCAACTTCCCATCATAGGGTGTAAACTTTGGCGGCATAAATTTTCTTGGAGGTCGGCGGACCATAATTTCCTCTGTAAAAGGTCTGGACGCGATCTGGTCGAGGGCTCTCTTGGCTATGTTGTGGGCAGTCCGTCCTGTACAGCGCTTGTTCCTATTGTCTAGCCGGTCGTTTAGCCATCAGACCCATTCCTGTTGTTTTGAATCAGCTCTTTTCGGATCTCTAGGTGGAGTTTGATTCCTCTTATGATGCCAATCTTTCTGTCTATCCTTGTAATGTCGAGTGTTGGAGGTGTGACTTACAGTCAAACGTGTGGTAAGGGGGCTCGTGATTCTAAAATTTGTTCTCTTTTTTCTACGCTGACCTGGTGATCTTCTGCCGACTCATCCATCCCTTCTGGCAATTGCCCATCTCATAACTTCTACCTGATACCTAAGGTGGGCTATCTCTTCAACCGGCCGTTGGAGTTCCTGCTTGGCTACCTGGGGCGATACATTACTAGATAGACAGCCACTAGAGGGTAAGGGGTTCAAGTTCATGGGATTGATCCCACTATTGTTCCTCTCGTCTTCCCTATCGGTTATCATGAAGGATTTGTATCTTCGATCTTATTGGTTGACCTCCCTGACTTCGAGCTGCACTATCTTAGCGGTCTGACGAATGTACGTCCTCATTACTGGGAATGTTTTAGCTATCTTCAGTTTCCTTACTGGTGGGCTCAACTCATCCTCCTAAGAAAGCTAGTACTCATTTTTGCTAGACCTTCCCATAGACAATGCCAATTGTAAGTGGAATTTTTAGAAGACTTGATTCAATACACGAACCAAATTGATGAACTTAATCACAATGAGAATGCGTTGACCCTCTTTGGGCTGATATCATTCTAATTATTAAGTTAGCAAGCTTAATCACAATGAATTGAACAAATAATTTATAGCTAGAACTCAAGTGAACGTACCTTGCCTCTTTAGTGCATGGAATATTTATGGGTTTCGAAATGTCATGTTCTCTCTGGGAGTTGGAATCAATCTCCTCCTAAGAGTCTCCCCTTTTAGGTCAGTTTACAATATATTGGATTTATCCTTTATTTGTCTTAGTCCATTTAGGAAAGGGATTTGTATTCGCTGCTCCTACTAATCCTTATAGGGCTTGGTCTATAATCCTTAGGCCAGCCCCCCTGGGATTTGGCCCAAGGTCGGGGCAAGCCTGGCCTGCTAGGTCGATAGACTTGAGCCGACCTTCTTGGGCTAATTATCCTTTGTGTCAAGATTGGCTCTTATTAGGCCCACAATAATGACGTGATATCACCGTTATATTGAATAGTTACTCGTGAATGGGGGTAGGGGTGGGTGAAAAAAGGGTATATATGTACAAATATATAAAAACAAAAGATAAGGGTGCGATGACGTGGTAATTATCCATGACTGTCATACCACATCATCATGTTTATGTGGTATGACATTCTTTTTATTTTTTTGCTAACCAAGTGTTTGGGCTAGCATGCATCCACCTCAACTAATCTCGAGATCTGTGTAGTCCCTCCACCCTATACAAACTAGGTAATTATTAGGCCAACGACTTTAGGGGAACTCTTGCGCTTGGCAAGAGTTGAACGTGGTTAAATTGTGATGTATGAAATTATTTACATAGCGAGAATTTTAAATTTGAAAAGCTACCATACAACCCTCAAAAAGTATTTTCTCTCTCTACACATGGCTTTACACAAATAAACTGTCATACCATATAAACATGATGATGTGGCACGACGGTCACAGAGGATAATTTTTCATGGTTAAGGCGGTGGTTATAAGGTTATATAGACTATTAACATAGTTTGAATATTTTCCTTTTTTCTTGCCTTATCATAGTAAGTTTATGTGCATCTTTCTCTAGATCCTTGGCCAAGAGATGGCCACATGCTAATGGGCCTATTCCATTGATCCATTGTAGGAAGATTTTAGCGTACACAGATTTTCCTGGGCCGATAAGGGTAAAAGGCTTGGAATCGAAGGAGATAGAACAAGTAAAGCCTAGAGTCGCAAATATGGGGGAGGTGGCCCAAGTAAGGTTAGGCACAGACTTATTTATGCTTCTCCTAACCATCAGGCCACAAGCCCAAGACTAGGCCTAGGCAAGTTCTGTTAGGAAGGGGGCTCTAGGCTAAAGTCTGGCCTGTTTTCAAAGCCTAGAAATCAGGTGGGATAGCCTGTGATGGTGAGGTCCGTCTGGAGTCTGGACATGTTTTTTAAGCCTATAAATTGCCTAACTCCCATTTTGATTGTGCATTAGAGGACAAGGAGAGTTCTGTTCTGTCATCTGAAGCTGATTCAGTGGGAGTTGCATAAGGCAAAAGGGGAAGTTCGGCATTGATGTAAGTTTTCATGGAGTTTGGTAGAGCAGTGGTTTAGTGAGCAAAATTGCTCTTCCTCAAGACTAATGGGATGGCCTATCTAAGATGGAGGAAAACGTGGAATTGAATAGGAATTTGGACTATGATTCAGTGGGTGCTGAGAGGTTGTTGCGGCGGCCGGGGGGGGGGGGGGGGGGGTTTTGCATAATATGCTGGGTTATTGGAAATTGGTGATGAAGTATTTGGGAGAGGAATTTCTGGTTGGATAGAAGGGGGAATTTGCTTGTTGATGATGCAATAAATTTGTACGTCCTTCTCGACCACTGATGCGAATAATAGAGGAGATGGATCCTCCTGCTTGGGACACCGGTGTGGTGCCTGCCAAAGACACTCCGATGCCAAAGTTAGGCTAGAGAGAAATGGGCAGAGTAACAATACTCAAAGGTTGATGTGTTTCGTACCTCTTTTAGAGATGATGACTGCCCCTTTTTATTGGAGTGTTGGCTCAGACCGTGGGCACCTTCATGGGAGAACCAATCCTACCCTCAAATTATGCATCCAAAATCGTGGGATGTATCGTGCCTTGATATTAGACTCCAAGGACCATGCCCCCAGTCGTGGGGGAGCCGTCCCAATCATGTGATCGTGCGGGCTGATCATCAAGCGAGAATCTCGAGGTGCCTTAATGGCGGCGCCAGGTGTATTGTTGGACCTCTACTCTTCTCGGTCCATGGCAAGCCTAGTTTGGGAAGGGGTTCGGGAGTCCTAGCCTGGTGACGTAGCCCAAGCTTATGCGGTCTGTCCATCGAAGGGGCAGACCGGCTAGACTTGTCATATTATCAGATGTCCCCAATTCCCTTGGCAGCCAGGGTCAGCCAATGGGAATTTCAAAGAGTCATGGAGCGCCGGCCCTGAAGCGCATTTATGGCACTGTAAAACCATCATGATTACTATGCCTACCGAATCGACGTGACCCTTGGGGTTTAAGCCACGTGGCTTCGTGGGGTTGGCCTCGTATATCGATTGGATGTTACCATCATCAACCGTTCGATCTGTGAACCCTGTGCAAATCGACGCCGTTGATTTTGAAAAGAGGGAGCCTATAAAACCTTGGCGGTTCACCAAAGGGCCCTCCGTTTGGCACATCTTCGTCGGGTTATTCGGCAAGTGATTTCTCTCATCTTCTTCCCCCTTTCTTCCGCCATTGTTGGTTGTTCGAAGCAAACTCAAACATTCCTCTCAACCTTTCTACTCATCAAGGTATTTAAGGCGTGTGGGTATATGTTTTGGCTTTTATAGAAGGCCATCTGGTATTACGAGTGGAGAGTCAAGGCCACATACCCTCTAGGGTTCATAGACAACCCCTCCTTTGTCGATTCTGTGTACTGGGGCATTTTAGAGGCTTCCAGGTCTACTTTCGCTACTCTTTGCAAAATAGAATAGCCTAGGATCATGAATCCCCACCTAATCACCTTGTCATCCAGCTCTAAGTGCACTGCTTCGATGGATCTGGATAGGGTTGGGCCAGACAAGGCTTCGAGTGCCTTCGCGAACTACTCTGGGGCCGATACTGGGGATGTTACCTAAGAGGTAAGGCCAACAAGGGCGAGGAGCCCTGTGGCCATCGTGGACGCCTTTGAAAGTGCCCCTATGGCTGTGGCCGAGGCCAGAGCTACGTCGCCCTCTGCCCCAGACGGTAGGCACGAGGCGAGGCACGAGGCCTTCATCCTAGACGGGGCGAATGTGAGAAAGCTTTGGTCTGCCTACCAGTTCCTGGCCTCCATGAGCTGTAGAGTTCCTGGGAGTGAGGACAGAGCATGCCTCCCTCGCCCTGGAGAAATCATGGTGTATGAGAGTGCACTGACCGGGGGGCTGAGGTTTCCCATTGCTCCTCCCATTAGGGAAGTCTTGAGCAGGGCCAAGCTAGCTCTTGGGCAGCTCATGCCCAATTCATGGCGCATTCTTGTAGGTTGTACTGCCTTGTGGAAGGCCGCTACCAAAAAGGAGGAAATCTTAACCCCTGAAGACTTCTTTTTCTGTTATAAAATAACGGAGAGTGAGAGCTTAGGCTAGTATTACTTCTCAGCTTGGGATGGTCAGCCTGCTCTGATCACTAATCTCCCAGTCTCTCACAAGCGCTGGAAGGAGAAGTATTTCTTTGTTTATGGTGAGGGTATGGAGATTGCCCACTGAAAGGATGTGACCGATCAGACGCCTCGCATACCCAGACAATGGGGTAGACCAGGTAGGAAGGGTAAGCGCCTTTCGTGCTTTTATGCTTGATACCTTCTTAAGGTAGTGGTCTAATTATCATCCTTTTTTTTTTTGCTCAGCACGCCTTCTTGTGCTGGAGGACGAGTCGAGGGAAGGTTGGTTAGCAAGGGTGAGGGAGCACCCAGTCAAGAACTGGGTGCCCCTTGTAGCTGGTGAGAGTTTGGTAGCCTACCTCTTAGGTCCAGACCCTTCCATCGAAGCCCTTCGCGCTAAAAAGAGTGAGTTTGATATGTTTATAGCAGCTGTTTTTCAATGAGTGCACTAACCTTTGTTTTATGTGCTTTGCAAGACAAGGACCTACCATGGGTTTTGACAAGAGGAACATAGGATCCTCCACTAGGAAGAAATTCGAGGAAATGGTGAGGGCAAAGGCCACTGGAGAGAGACCTAGCAAGCGCCATTGGCCCAACTCTGGGGGCAAGACCGTTGAGCATTCCCCTGACAAGGGTCCTGCGGTGGTTGCCCCCCTGGTAGCTAAGGCTTCATCTGCTGCCCAGGCACCTGGCCAGTCTTCCAGGTCTGGCGCTAGAATGCCTCCGCCTGCTGCAGCAACACCTACGAGCCCTTCACCTCCAGCTCAGCAGGGAGAGCCCCTCGTTATGGAAGATGTCCAGGCTACTTGGGAGAGGATGTAGCAATTCATCAGTATGGAGGACGTGGGCCCCCTTGCCAACTGGAATAACGCCCAACTGACAAAGGGTATAAACCATGATGCTGTCAAGGTGATGATTCTGGTTAACTTTTATTTTTCATCTAACTACTCTGGTTTATTGATACTGATCCTCCCATCCTTTTGCAGTTGCATGTGAAAGTGCTCTGCATGTCTACTCGCTTGAAAGCAAAGACGACTGAGAGCTCTAAAAAAGGTCAAGTCATCGAGACCTTGACCGAGTCGATCAGCAGTTTCGAGAAGAAGGTTAAAGATGCCAAGGAATCCCAGGCAGTTGTTGAGGCAGAGAAATCTTCCATTATGGACGAATCGGCAGAGCTTAAGAAGAAGGTTGAAGCGTTGACTTTTGATACTTAGGCCTTCGAAATAGTTAGAGACTCTCTGGGCTTGAGGGTAGTTGAGCTGGAGGGGCAGCTCAAAATTGCTCAAGAGAGGGCTGTGGAGGAGTTTAAGGTTGGGCATCCTTCCAGGAGGAGGTCAACAAGGCTTACATGGAGGGTTTCATTGATGCTAAGGTTACAGTAAAGAAGCTCTTCCTAGACTTGGATTTTTCCGCCTTGAAGCTGTCTGATGATATCACCTCCCAAGCGCTTGGTGGGGAAGACTAGACCCTTACAGCAGAAGAGGAGGATGATGCTCAATCCTGAGCTTATCAACAGACCCAAGCCTTGTAATTTTATTATTTTTTTTTTGTAATTGCCTTCCATTAATGAAAATGCCTTTTTGCTTCTAATCTGTGCTCTGTGCTCTTTTGTTCAAATGTATGTGATTGCCTTTTCCCTTTTTTATTTTTTTACCAGTAATGTCATGGGACTAACCAGGTGGGGTCAGTACCCTTATGATTATCTAAGCGGATCTAGTTAGTCTCGTGGACTGACCAGGTGGACTCGTTAAGCTACAAGCCTTCTGAGTCTGGCTGGTCAGTCTTCAAGACTGACCAGTTGGGCTTCATGTTTTGAAGCCTTTGGGTCGGTCTGGTCAGTCTTAGGGACTGACCAGTTGCGCTTAGTAGCCTCGTGACTTCTATTTTTCTAGTCAGCCTTGGGGGTTGACCAGTTAGGCTTTATGTTTTGAAGCCTTTTGGTCGGTCTGGTCAGTCTTAGGAACTGACCAGTTGCGCTTAGTAGCCTCGTGACTTCTATTTTTCTGGTCAGCCTTGGGGGTTAACCAGTTGCAGTATGGTTGCCTTGTGGCCTTTCGATTGGTCTGGTTAGTCATGGGGACTGACCAATTGGGCTTAATAGCCTTGTGGCCTTTCGGCTTGTCTGGTCAGTCGTTGGGACTGACCAGTTGGGCTAAGTAGCCTTGTGGCCTTTCGGCTTGTTTGGTCAGTCGTTGGGACTGACCACTTGGGCTTAAGAGCCTTGTGGCCTTTCGGCTTGTCTGGTCAGTCGTTGGGGCTGACCAGTTGGGCTAAGTAGCCTTGTGGCCTTTCAGCTTATCTGGTTAGTCTTCGAGACTGACCAGTTGGGCTTAATAGCCTTGGGTTTCATGAGTCACGCGAGTAGACGATCATTTTGGGGGTTTGAAGTGCCAAGATTTCATTAATGAGTGCTGGTTACATCAAACATAGTACTTTCTTAGGTGCTCAGCATGCCAAGGGTTGGGGAGGTCTTTGCCGTCGATTCCGGTTAGCTAATAGGTCCCTTTTCTGGAGAACCCCTTAACTGTGTATGGCCTTTCCCAATTTGGCCCGAGTTTCCCATCACTAAGCTTCCTGGTAGATTGATTGACTCTTTTGAGAACCAGATCTCCTACTTTAAATGCCCTAGGTTGTACTTTGGCGTCATGATATTTGTGCACCCTTTGTTGATAGGTAGCTACTTCCATGGCTGCTTGCAACATTCTCCCTTCAAGTAGGTCTAGGCTCACCTCCAGGGCTTCGTTGTTGCCCTCTTGTTTGAAAATTTCGACCCTGGGGCTATGCAGGCCTATCTCCACTGGGATGACCGCTTTGGACCCGAACGTTAGGGAGAAAGGGGTGTGCCCCGTTGCCACCCTCTCTGTCATTTGGTAGGCCCACAAAATATTAAGAAGCTCCTCAGCCCATAAGCCCTTTGCCTTTTCTAGCTTCGCCTTGATAATGTTGAACATGGTTTGGTTGGTGACTTCGATCTGGCCGTTGGCTTGGGAATGTTCTGGGGAAGAGAAGTGATGGCTGATCTGGAGGTCTGAACACATTTGACCGAACTGACTGCCCTCGAACTATTTCTTATTATCTGTGATGATTACTTTAGGGATCCTGAATCTAAATATGATGTTCTTCCACAGGAAATTCTTCATTTTCTACTCAGTGATGGTGGCGACGGCTTCAGCCTCAACCCACTTGGTGAAGTAGTCTACGGCTACCACTGCGAACTTGGTCTGACCTTTTCCCAAAGGCAAAGGTGACACTATGTCAATTCCCCATTGGGCGAAAGGCCAAGGGCTCTAAATGGGCATTAGCTCCTGGGGCGGTCGCCTTGGGATGTTTGAAAACCTTTGGCACTTGCCACACTTCCTCACGAAATCTTGGGCATCCCTTTCCATCGTGGGCCAGTAATAGGTTACCCGGAGGATCTTCTTGACAAGAGCTTTCCTCGTGAGTGGCTGTCGTAGACCCCTTCATGCACTTCTCTCAAAATATAATCAGCGTCTATTTTTCCTGCACACCTTAGCCAGGGCAGGGTGTGTCCCCTTTTATACAGAATGCCGTTGATGAGGGCGTACCTGTTGGCTCTGTACTAGATCCTTCTTGCCTTAACTTTGTCCACTGGTAAGGATTCACGCTCCAAGTAGTTTCTAATTGGTGTTGCCCACTCCACTTCTTGTTCTACCTTAAGTATTTCGGGGTTCTGAATGCTTGGCGAATCTAGCACTTCCATAGGGACCCCAGGGTCATCCTCCTAAAGCGAGGCTATCTTGGCCAATTGATCTGCCTCCTCGTTTTGCAGTCTTGGTACACTTTCTAGTAGTATTTTGAGGAATTTTCTGGCCAGGGTTTTGACCATTTTGCAGTACTCTTGCATCTTGTCTCCCTAGCCTCATATTCGCCTTGGACCTGTTCTACCACAAGTTGAGAGTCGCTGCGCACTAGGATATGGTTTGCCCCCATTCAGAGGCCAGCTATCAAGGTTTCGTATTCAGCCTCGTTGTTGGAGGCGAGGAATTTGAACTTGACAGCATATTCGAGTTTGTGCCCTTCAAGTGTGACCATGATGACCTCGACCCCGATCGCACTTGCTCTTTCAGTGGAGGAGCCGTCAACATTAAGCACCCATTGGGACTCTAGGGTGTTATCAGTGGGGTTGGTTATTGGGTGGGTGAATTCAGCAATGAAGTCTGCTATAGCTTGCCCCTTAATCGTCAGTCTTGGTCTGTACTGGATCTCGAATTGGCTGAGTTCTATGGACCATTTGACAAGTCTGCCAGAGGTCTCCGGCTTATGGAGGATCTTCTTCAATGGCTGGTCTGTCAGGACAACTACAGTGTGGGCCCAAAAGTATGGCCTCAACCTCCGTGCTGAAGTTACAAGGGCGAGGGCCAGTAGCTCCATTTTGGGGTATCACTTCTCGGCGCCCCTCAGGGCCTTACTTGTGTAATGGACAGGCTTTTAGACTCGTTCCTCTTGCCTGACCAGGGCTGAGCTCACTACTGTGTTTGACACGGCGAGGTAAAGATAGAGTTCTTCACCTTCCACGGTTCGGCTCAGCAATGGTACTGAACTTAGATATCCTTTGAGTTGCTGGAAAGCCTGTTCACATTCAGGGGTCCACTCAAAAGCTTTACGCAAAATTTTAAAGAAAGGAAGGCACTTATCTGTTGATCTAGAGATGAATCTATTCAGTGTTGCCACCTGCCTACCAGTCTTTGGACATCTTTGGTGGATGTTGGGGACTCTATCCCCTGGTTGGAAACCATGAACCCCAGGAATTTACTAGATGCTACTCCAAAGGCACATTTGGCAGGGTTAAGCTTCATCTTATAAGTCCGTAGGTTCTTAAACGTCACTTCCAGATCTATCAGGTGATTAATGGCTTGTTTGCTTTTTACCAGCATGTCATCGACGTAGACTTCCATGCTTCTTCCAATCTGATTGCTGAACATGCGATTAACAAGCCTCTGGTAAGTTACTCCTGCATTCTTCAAGCTGAAGGGAATTACTTTGTAGCAGTACAGACCTCTGTTTATCACAAACGCCGTGTGCTCCTGGTCGTGCTCTGCTATCTTTATCTGGTTGTAACCTGAGAAAACATCCATGAAGGCTAGCATCTCGTACCCTACTGTTGAATCCACCAGTTGGTCTATTATGGATAAGGGAAGCTTTCCTTCGGACAGGCCCTGTTTAGATTTGTGAAGTCCACGCACATCCTCTATTTCTTGTTCGCCTTTTTGACCATCACTACATTGGACAGCCAAGTAGGATACTAGGCTTCCTTAATGAAGCCAGCTCTGGTCAATTTCTTAACTTCGTTGGCTACTACTTCGTTGCGCTCTAGGGCGAAGGTCCTCCTTTTCTGCCTGATTGGTTTTACAGTTGGGTCTATGTTCAGATGATGGGCAATAACCCAGGTATCGATGCCTAGCATATCCACATGAGACCAGGCGAAAACATCGGCATTTCACTTGAGGAAAGACCTCAATCCCTCCTTGAACTCCTCCGAGGCTGTTGTCCCAATTTTTATTATCTTGGTATGGTCTTGCCCTCCGATCACGACCTCCTCGAGTTCTTCTACCAGTTCTCCCCTCCTGATCTCCTCCTCGTCTCAAATCTCCAGCTCCTCAATCAGCATGACCTCTTTGATTTCCCCTCTGAGGGATGCCATATAACACTCTCTGGTGGTCTGTTGGTCAACCCTGACCTCCCCAATTCCTTGAGATGTGGGGATTTTGACCTTCAAGTGGTAGGTGGAGGATATAGCTTTAAATTCGTTGAGGGCTGTTCTACCCAAAATGATGTTGTAGGTTGAAGGGCAATCCAATACTAAGAATGTTACCATCTTGGTAGCTTGTTGGGGTGCGGTTCCTAGCGTTACTGGTAGGGCTATGGAGCTCAAAGGTGTAACTCTATCGCCAGTGAAGCCGACCAGGGGGGAATTGACTGGTTGTAACTTTTGCCTCCCGACTTTTAACTGCTCGAATGCCTTTAGGAAGAGAATATCTGCCGAGTTGTCACTATCTACCAGGACCCTCCGAATTAAGAAATTGGACACCACTACTGATATGACCAAGGGGTCGTCGTAAGGTTAACATATAGCCTCAGCCTCTTCATCTGTGAATGAGATAGGGTCATGCTCTGCCCTGGATTTCTTGGCTGATTGATCTATGGACATGACTTCCCTCTGGCTCCGGGCCTCCCTAGTATACCTTTTCTTGGCAGATGAGGATTCACCACCACCTGCGAACCCTCCAGAGATGACCCTTATTTCTCTCATGGGCTGCTGATTTTGCCTTTCCCTCTCAGGGCTTCTTCGTTTGGCTTACCTTGAGGGATGGTCTGGCCTATCGTCACGCCTCCCCCCTGCTATGTACCTGCCTAATCTCCCTTGCTTGATTGGGTTCTCAACCTACTGCTTAAGGTCGTAACAGTCCTCCGTATCGTGGCCATGGTCTTGGTGAAATCGGCACCACTTGTTGGTTGGCCTTTTCTCTGGGGGGGACCTTATTTTTCTCGGCCATCTTAGCACAGGATCCCGTTTGATCTCGTAAAGTACTTGATCTAGAGGAGTGTTTAGGGGGGTAAAATGCTGGTTGTATCTAGCCGGCTTGAGCCTATCACCCTATGCTCTGTGCTTCTGCTCAGCCATTCTAGGGGCTTTCGCTGCCTTGTCATCCTTCTTCTCCTCAGCCATCCTTTTCTTGTCCTGGCTTGGAGTGGCGCTCTCCGGGTCTTCCCTGGCCTTGAGAGTGTCCTCTGCGGTCATGTATTTTTATGCTCGGAGCATCAGCGCAGCCATGGTCTTAGGCGCCTCCTTGGCCAAGGAAAACAGGAACTTGAGTGTTCTGACTCCTGCAATGAACGCCGCTACTGCCACCTTCTGATCCAGGTCATCCACGTACAGAGTCTCTTGGTTGAAACCGGTGACAAACTCACTCAGGGTTTCCTTCTCGCGTTGCTTAGTGTTGAACAAGGAAGTGGAAGGCCTCCTCTGCCTCTACCCTCCGATATAGCGGCTGACGAACAACCTGCTCAAGTCCACAAACTTGTCGATCGTCCCAGGGGAAAGCCTGTGGAACCAGATCCGAGCTAGGCCTTTAAGGGTGGTAGGGAATGCCCTGCACATAATTTTGTCAAGGACCGCCTAGAGGTCCATCAGGGCTTTATATTTCTCCAGGTGGTCTAGGGGGTCCTTTGTGCCATCAAAGGACTCCAATGTGGGCATCTTGAACTTCGGGGGTAAGGGCATCCCCATTACTCCTGGTGTCAAAGGCGTGTCTGTCCTATTCTCCAGCTCTTTCACTGTACTGGGGCCTTCCTCTTTTACCACTGCAATCACACCAGCCAGTTTAGCCTGCATTTCCTTCAACTGCTCATCCCACTCTAAGCGAGTTTCACCCGTGTGCTTCGAAAGCACCACGGTAGCCGCCTTGGACTGGGTGATGTGGCTCTGGGCTTCATCAGCGTGGGTTCCGGCCCCTCTCGGGGGAGGATTTTCCTAGGGAACACTGGGTCCTCCGCCCCCTCGATAGCATTGCCCTTTCGGTTCCCTGCCGCCAGCTGGTTTGCAGGCATCGGTGGGTCCTCTAGCGGTGGAGGATTCACCACTCCCGGTGCCACTGGTGGCGGGGGCAATCTCCTCTCCAGCTCTTGATTCCGAGCCTAGAGCTCGTTCATGGATGCCATCATTTTGATGATCTACTGCTCCAAGGCAACGATCCTTGCAGTACTTTGTTCCTCCATTGCTTCGTCTAGCCTGATTGATGCAGCACCGGATGGGGTCAAGACCATGAAACAACTAAAATGTCGTTTCCACAAACGACGCCAACTGATGATGCAATGAATTTGTACGTCCTTCCCGACCACTGATGCGAATGATAGAAGAGATGGATCCTCCTGCTTGGGACACTGGTGTGGTGCCTGCCAATGACACTCCGAGGTAAAAGTTAAGCTAGAGAGAAATGGGCAGAGTAACAATGTTTAAGGGTTGATGTGTCTCGTACCTCTTTTGGAGATGATGACTGCCCCTTTTTATTGGAGTGTTGGCTCAGATCGTGGGCACCTTCATGGGAGAGCCAGTCGTGCCCTCAAATTATGCATCCAAAATCATGGGGATGTATCGTGTCTTGATATTAGACTCCAAGAACCATGCCCCAGTTGTGGGGGAGTCGTCCCAATCATGGGATCGTGGGGGCTGATCATCAGGCGAGAATCTCGGGGTGCCTTAATAGAGGCGCCAGGTGTACTGTTAGAGCTCTGCCCTTCTCGGTCCATAGCAAGCCTGGTCTGGGAGGGGGTTTGGGAGTCCTGGCCTAGTGACGTAGCCCGAGCTCGTGTGGTCTGTCCATCGAAGGGGCAGACCGGCTAGACTTGTCATATTATCCCTTGTGATCTTTGTCTTTGTTTTATGGATGGTCTTACGGCCTTATTCGTGTAGTGATAAAGAATTTGAGATGTGACTTGCCGTTAAGAGGTGAGAGTTGCGGAGAAAGCTAGATTTTTGGCCATGTCTCCTTGTCAATAGGGGGATGTTGAAGAGGCAAGCAGAGGCCTGGTTAAGTGGAAGAAGATCAAAGCGATGGGAAAGAGAATTATAGCTTCAGGGAGGTCGAGATCTTTCACATGTGGTAGGTTTATCCCTTGCAAGGGTCAAGGAAATATGGCTCCAGTAGAGGATAGCTTGGAGAGGGGTTGGTTGGAAGAAAAGTGGATGATCAGGGTATAGTTTCTGATGGTGATGTGAAGATGAAGGAAGATATATAGTTTGTCTTCTAAGTTTGGGTGATGGGAAAAGGGTAGAGTTTCCATGGGGATTTGAAAATGAAGGATGATGGGTTATTTTCCAAATTTGGGTTAGGAAAAGGGTTAAAGGTCTAAGTAAATTTATGAAATTCCGTGTGAAGGATTTGATAATGATTCTTCAAGGCTGTCATCTTTTATTGGAGCCAATAAGAGGCCAAAGATGGATGATAACTCTGCTAGGAGGAGTGGCGGAAGCAAAGCTCTAGGAGTGGAAGGGAGTTGAAGAACTTGGATAGGCCAAGCAACTTTTTTGTTCCTTTTATGGTCTTTTGGGTCTCCGTAGAGGCTTGAGTGGTTGTATACTATTCTTTGCTTCTGTTGCTTTGCGTTGGTGATGCCCCCTTGGCCCTTTTTTTTTTATATTTTAATTTACTTCACTTATCAACCCAAAAAAAAAGGTCTGTTTCCATGCTAATTGTTATAAGTTAAAGCATTGTTAATCCTTTCTGTAATAAGTTATTACTGTTGCTGAATTGGTGTGGTTCTCTTTTCACTTTTATTCATTTGACACATTGAGATTTAATAGATGTTTTCTCTATACTTACTTCGGTACTCTACTTATCAAAAAAACTACTTAATTGGGTACTCTGCGTTTGGGTATATCTTCTTTTTGTACCGATTGATATGTTATAAGGTGTAATACTGCTTAATTCTTCTATCATATTTGGGTTATAATTTATTATGTTGCAAATTGTTTTTAATTCTTCTGAAAGTATATTGTGTGTATTTTGCATCACATGTTGCTTGAATTGTCTTTTCCAACTTATTACCTTTGTAAACTTCTTCGTATGTAACATGTTCAATTATTGAATTTGTTGGTCACTTTACATCCATGTTTGGAAAGTGACCAACAAAATTGAAAATAATTCTTCTGAGAGATCTTAGGAAACTATGATAATTACATCCATGTTTGGTGGTCACAAAATTGAAAATATATGTGGTGTAGCTTTGCATTTACATCTTTTGTGAATTACAAGAATGACACAATACATGTTTGAAATGCCATAACCAATTTAAAGAAGAACTTGAATGACACATGAGTGACTAAAACGCTGGAAAAAGAACTCTAGTGTGTTTCTTTTATTCTTTACTTTGATGACCAGAGTAACATGGATGAAATTGATGTAACAATATCAATGAAGTTAGCAGTTAAATAACAAAAGAGTCCATTGCAGAATTATAAGGGGAGTGGACAATAGTAAGGTGACAACCAAGAGAACCATAGCAATATTTTCCTAAGCGTCCTGTGTTTACTTTTATGACTCTGTTTGCACCTAATCGTCCTGTGAGTTTCGTAATCTTGAGACTAGGTTAAGAGCTGAAATGACCTAAATGACTTAATTACCTCTAGTTGGATACATTATTTACTATTATATACTATATTACATTGTGATATATTAAAATATTGTAATATTATGCATTAAAAAATTACATTATATTAGTATTATATATGACTATTATATATTATATTCCATTATAATACATTAAAATACGGTAATATTAAATTATATATTATTAGTAAATTTGTGTGCCATATATTATATATTATACTACAGTGTAGTACATTAAAATATATAAAATTAGAAAATTTTAAATTAATATAAAATTATAAACTTATCAAATTTTGTAATGTACTGATATATAATAATATAATATAATATATAATATACTATTATGTTATAATATATAATATGCTATAATTAGTACAATATCGTGTTGTATAATAAATCAATATATATTAATTGAGTATAAATTACTTTTCTAATTTAGTAAGACATAAATAGTTTTTTTTTTCACAGCTTTAATAAGATTAATCTCAACTTTTATTCCACGCGTTAACAAAAATGAGATTTGGGAATAGTTTGGAGCTACAAGTCCTAGGATTACTTAGTCATTAGACTCTTAGTCTCAAGACTCTTTAGCTTGCCCAAAAATCAAACATGCCAATATATAGGATCTAAGGTAAATTTTCAAAAACTTAAAGGGCCCATGGCCCCTCCCTCCCCTTTTTGGTCCTTTTGTGCCCGTGTGCTTTGCCCTCCTTTGCAACCCATCTCTTGATGTTGTTTTGCCCGTGATAATGCTAAGCCTTCCTTTGCAGGTTTGCAGCTCATTTCAAACTTACTTAGCAACACGAACATATAATATTGCTCAGTGCAGTGCAAGAGGTTCTCATAATTATGAGATGAAACTCGATTATGAGCTGTAAGGTATAGTGTTTTAAGTACTTATTTTATTATTACTATTATTTAAATATGACAAATATAAATAAGAATAAGGACAATATTGGTGTAAGGAAAAAAAACTAAAATAAGAGAATATTAATTGAAATTTAGTGAGATGTTTAAAATGCACCTAAGTGCCCCTTCAAAAAAAAAAAAAATTTATTATCATAAAAGTTTACATTCTGATATTTAAAGGCTGTATTAATATTAGTGAAGACTTCTAGTTTTAAAAAGTCTTGATTCTACAACATAACACAAAATTATTTAATATAGTACCAGAACTTGTGTTTTCCATCGGGGGTTGGGCCAGTACTTCTAATTGGGCTATCTCTCAGGTCGTGGATCATCCAGCTCGAGCCCGACATGGTAGGGCTCTGTACATCTATTCTATTATATGATGGCAATACTCTAGAAGTCGCGTATCTTTTCTACTTGTCAAAATTATCCTTAAAATTTTTAAAATTTGCATATTTATTTTAATTTATAAATTGAAATAATTAAGGATAATTTTAACTATTTAAATTCATTTTTGCAATTGAATGTCTTCCCTCACGTATCTATAACTGCTGCAAAAGAGTTGCACACGCGTCGTATGTGCCCCATCTTCTAGTATATGTAAATATAATAATTTATTTTAATTCACCTTGGATGCTGCTTATCTTATTCACTTTTAAAAAATATCCTTAAAATTTTTTAATGTTACATATTTGCCTCACTTTATAAATTTCAACAAGTGTAATTTTGACCATTCAAATTGCTTCTGAATTTGAATATTAGTTTTCCTCCTCTCTCGTCTCTATAAGTGTTGCAAGTACGAGAGTTGCTCTACCTTCCAGTAATATATTAAATAGGGTGTTTTGCGGCTCTGTGCAATTCCATGTTACACACAGAGGTCGGCAAAACCTCAGATATATATACACATATCACCACATATCCGCATCTACATTTGCTTGACTTGAGTTGGGGGTTTTAGAATCTAAAGTCAATTACCAAAAGGACTCTGACGCTTTCAAATTCATGGGGAGGATAAAGTTTAAAGTTACCCACAAACACAGGAAAAACAAGGTGACTCCCAAAATTTTTTTTTTTGTGGGCGATTGTTGCAAGTGTTTGAATTTTTTAAGTTCTAGTTCTAAGCATGTTGTTTATTTTATATTCTTCACGGCTCTTTGTTTTAGCGGGATGTATATGTTTATTTTTTTGATGATGATGAATGGCTTTTCCAGCTCTGCTAAAACTTTTTATGTCATGTAATTTACTTCTAATTGTAGTATTTGAAGAAATTAGTTTGGTGTTTTTGCTAAAGCGTGTTTTTCTATGTCGTTTCTCTAATCTCTTGTGACTTGCTATATAGCGTTACACGACGTTAATGAAGGATTTTTAAATTATTGAATTTCATGATGGACAGTCTTAAGATCTTTATCTCATATGAAGTTAATTGAGGTGATTTTATATTTCAATTTTATTTTTTTTGCAAACCATTGTGTTGATTGATTTATGTTCATTATTGGCGATGAAACAAGGGCGATGATTCTGTTTTGGAGGATCAGATTAGCAACTTCCCGGATGAAATTCTTGCATCTGTATTGTCTCGATTGCCACTGAGGGACGCAGTACGCACCAGCATCCTTTCTACCAGATGGAGGAGCCTCTGGACGCTGATCAGCTTTCTCAAGTTTGATCGCTTGAAATCCTATGAGAGAATAAGTTGGAAACCGGAGTTACATAACACTGAGAAGCATAATTTTGTCAATTGGGTTAATGAAATTTTGGAATTGCATGATGCCGGTACTATAGAAGAATTTAAAGTTTGTTATGCTTTGGATAAACGCTCCAAGTATGACATTGATGAGTGGATCAAGTTTGCTTTGTCAAGGAAAGTTCAAAGGCTTGAGTTGGACTTGTCAAGGGATGTTGACATTGAGAAGGTATATACTTTTCCAAGAGAGCTATTTGACAAAAGCAAAGGGAAGTACTTGGAGATATTGAATTGTTGCTTCATCAAATATATCGAGATATCTGACGTAAATCTTGTTCCCTTTAAGTACCATGGATCAAAGATAAAGTTGCTTCTTGAGAATGTGCCCTCACTTGTTGATGTATCCGTTGGAGGGTACATTGATAGCTCCTATTTTGGTTTTTTGTTGAATGAATTTTTTGCTAAGATTTCATGCTGCCTCAAGACCCTTACATTGGACACTTTTTGTAGTTGGGTTAGTGTAAGATCTATATTGTAATTGGCACAATCATGTGATAAAAAAATATTGTATTTATGTCCTTGTATGTCATATACGTTCAAACTAATGCTAAGGAGGGCTTGGACATCTATTCAAGGACAAAGGAGTTCAAAGCTGGATAATGTTGTAGAGTTGGCTACCTTCTTGCTAAGGTCTCGCCCCAGTGAGATTTGAAAAAATTGGGCAGTGGCCGTCTCTAAGGTCTCACCACCTTCTCGCCCCAGCGAGACTTGAAGGTTCAAGACAGTGGTTGTCGCCACCTTCTCGTTACCTTCTCACCCCAACGAGATCGTGAAGGTTTTCTCGCTACCTTCTCGCCCCCGCCAACTCCTGTACATTTTTTTAGGAAACTACTACTATTTGTTTCCAAATAGCTTCAATGCATATATAAACTTCAAAGCTTTGACTTGTAGGGTTAACATACTTATGAAAGATATTGAGAGCCTCCAAAGACAAACCCTAATGTTTCCTTAGCAAGTTGAAGAACTTCAAATCTTCATTGACATCAAAGTGTCTTGGTGGTGCATTAAGGCAAGGATTCACGGCATGGTGTTCATCGCGGTTCAAGCACTGGAAAGCAGTTAGTTGTGGGGTATGTAAGCAATGTTCGACTTCAACTTAGATTCATGGGATTCGAATTGATATAGGTGCAAGTGTTCTTGTAAACTGTTCAATTGTTGATAGTGCTTGGAACTTGGGCTGGACTAGGTTCTATGATTTTTTCTCAGTTTGGGTTTTCACGACACAAATTGTGTGTCTATTATGTGATTGCTTTACTTTACATGCGTGTGATTTAATTAGAGTGTGATTGATTAGATTAGTTAATTGGTATCAATCAAGCGCACCTTTAAGTGATTGTAAATCCAAATAGATAGGAAATTTCAATTGGTATCAGAGCAGGACACTCAAAACTAGTTTTGTTTTTTCAAAGAGTGAGGTCCTGATAATTTGATTAAATGGATTTACCACACGAAGGCAACTTTACCAATAGACCTCCATTGTTTAATGGAACCAACTATGTCTACTGGAAAGTTTGCATGAGAGCTTTTCTTAAATCTATAGATGAAAGATTATGGTTGTCAATTGCTCATAGCTAGAGTGCCCCCACGACTACAAGTACATCTACTTTTACCCCTACTGTTATATGTTGTTACAATTAAAGATGAAAAAGATTGGGGTACAGTTGATTACGCAAATAGCGGTGGGAACAGTAAGGGTCTCAATATTATCTTTAATGCTCTCTCACCAGATGAATTCAAACGTGTGTCAACATGTGAGAATGCTAAAGAAGCATGAGATATACTTGAAGTTACACATGAGAGAACTATAGTTGTGAAAATTTCTAAACTTCAGTGACTAACAACAAACTTCAAGAACTTGAGAATGGAAGACAATGATGTTGACTCAAGGTTGATCCCCATGTTGATTTTGATGATAACAAAACCATGTGGTTGTTATCTAATGATTTCACTTGAGTGTGCAGATTAGACTATAATCATTTGATAACAAGAAAATAATTGAGTTGATCGATTGAGATCCAACAAGAAGATTACTTAGGTAATCTTATTCTTGAAGAGATTGAAGATGCTCAAGGAGTTCAACAAGTATTCAAAAGAAGGATGCAAGTGACTGAAGATCTTATGATGACTCAAGAAGTTATTCAAAGAAGCAAAGCACTCAAGCAAGATTATTTGAAGAGTATTCAAGTTGACATGGAATCAATTCTTGAAGACTAAAGTACAAATTGAAGTGCAAATACAACAAAAAATTTCAAGTAGAATTGAAGACCGAAGAGCTGGCACCATACAAATATGGTTTACACTTCACTATGAAGACCCTCGATCCTCATGGCCATATCAAGTCCACTATATCATCATGCATGCTATGAACTTCTAAATTGGTTAATTTTTCTACTCTAAATCTGGAAAATGCATTGAGGCATAAAACATAAAAGAAATGGGGAGCAACAAGTTGAAGCTTGTCAAGTAACAATGGAGAACTTGTCACATTGAAGATATTGAAGAACTTGTGGTGAGAAGCTTGTCATGAAACAATGAAGACAAGAAGTATGATGAGTTGATATATTCAGCAATCTCATAGTTGCAACCTCATTTAGATGGCTCTTACAAGACATGGAAGCTCACCTTGAAGATTTGAATATGTCTTACAAGAATGGAAGAAGAAGAGACTCACTTAAAGACGTGGAAGCTTTTTTTTTGGAAGTTTTAAAGATGTCTTGAAAGTATTGATAAGAAATCACAAGAGTTGGAAGCTTCATTGAAGATTATGTTGAAGTCTTGAATTGATGGAAGAAGTTATATTGATTAAAGAATCCTAGAAGAAATCAAGTTGATAAAGATCAAGCAAAGAAATTAAAGAAGTTCAAATAAGCATGAAAGATCAATTGAAGAAAAGAGATCTCAAGTCTTGGAAGCTCTCTTGAAGATTTTGAAGAAGACTTGGATCAATGGAAGAAGTAATGTTGATTGAAGAACTCTAAATATAATCAAAAGTGTATTGATTTTATCTTGAAGAGTTGAAGATGTTCTTGAAGTCAACATGCCTTGAAGAAGTCTTTTCAAGCCTTAGAAACCTTATTTGGATGATCCTTAAAGAGCTTGAAGATATTGAAGAAGATTGAAGAAGTATTGCAAAAGTTAAGGATTTTCTTAAAAAGAGTCGACCCCTCAAGCAAAAAGTCGACTCATTCAAACAGAGGCTGAAAATTCTGGTGGAACATCAAAAGAGTCGACCCCTAGCATAAAAGAGTCGACTTATTCTAACAGAGAGTTGATTGTATAGTTTTAGACCAAAAGAGTCGACCCCTGGACCAAAAGAGTCGACTCATTTGGGCAGAACCTTCAAAAATCTGCTGTAACACAAAAAGAGTCGACCCCTGCAGCAAAAGAGTCGACTCATTTAAGGTAACGGCTAGTTTTTTGAACGTTATACTCCGCTGTTTTCGTATCAAATGGTCTCCCATCCATCTCCAACGGCTGTAATCAACTCAAGGCTATATATACAAGATCCCCAACACATATATGATGATGAAGAACAAGAAGAACATGAGAAGAACTCAAGATTAAGTGCTACAAAGTGATATTTCATCTTCCACATCTTATACTTTGTTTTTATTCTTTTGGGGGGTTCTTGAGTGAGCTGAAAATTTGTTTATCCACTCTTTGAGAGAGAGTTATTCATTGTACAACCTTCATCTATTATTGGGTGGGTTTATAAACTTGTAAGTTTGAGTGTTCTTGAGAAAAACACTTGTGAGTTTGAGTGTAGCTTGGGAAAAACACTTGGAAGTTTGAGAGAAGCTTGGACAAAATCTCTTGTAAAGTTTGAGAGAAGCTTGGACAAAATCTCTTGTAAAGTTTGAGTGAAACTTGGACAAAATCACTCGTAAGTTTGAGAAAAGCTTGGACAAAATCTCTTGGGTTTTGAGAGCTTGGGGAAGAGCTCTTGTAAAAGTGAGCTAGGCACTTGGAGAAAAACTAGCAGTTGTGTAAGGAAAGTTTGCATAGTGGAATACTTCGAGAGGATCGAGGAAGAGATGACGTAGGCAAGGTTTGGCCGAACCTCTATAAATCTGGTGTTCTTCATCTCTTTGCACATATTACTTCCTTGCATTACATCTTAGTATTTGTTTGCTAGTTTGACTGCTCACTGCTTGTATTGCATTCTATTGTCTGTTTGTTTGAGTTATACTTTGATTAGTCATTGTTATATTACTCAATCAATTTTTAGTTGCATTGTTTGGTATAAATTCTATAAAACCCAATTCACCCCCTCTTAGGTTGCCTACTTGGGCCAACAAATGAGACCTTTGATCAATTTTATGTAAAATTAAGTGACATTGTCAAATCAAGTTTTAACCTTGGCGAAAGGATCTCCTCTTCAAAAATTGTTCAAAAAATTTTGAAATCTTTATTCGATAAATTCCAAGCCAAGATTACTGCTATAGAAGAAAGTAGAGTCATTGATTCTATTAGAATAGAGGAATTGGTCGGGTCCTTACAGATTTTCGAGACAAGTCTACATCATCCAAAGACTTCCGTAGATTAACTAATGAGAGTGTTTTCCAGAAAAGTCAATGATGAGTGAATTAACATGCTTTTCCCCTTTTATAATGAGACTATTTGTTAACTTATTATTAACATGCTAGGGAGTTGTTTTTTTTTTTTTGGCCGTAGAAGAGAACATCATTTGATAATGGATGGGTCGAACCTATCCCGAGGACCTGATGTATACAAGTTAGAGTTAGATCCAGGGGAGAAGCCATGTGAGGCTTAGAGGGGTTACTTGTCCCCTTCAACCTTTTAGAAATTTTATTTTTACCTCTAATTTTAAGAAATATTTTTAATTTGCCCCATTGAAAATTTGTAAGTGCCTCTACATTTTCAAAAAATATGCTTTGACCTATAATTTTAGAATAGTTTTCAATTTCCCCCCTAAAAATTTGGAAGTGTTCTTGCATTTTCAAAAATTTTGCGTCAATTTGCCTTCTTTAAAAATTTATGAATGTCACCTTAAAATGTTAATTTGCTTTAAAAATTCTTTTATATAAGCTTATATATAAATATATGAAAGTCAAGTGGCTTACTGTTGATTGTATATAAAAGGAAACTAGAATATTCTGTTTAGTTATAGTTTTTCCTTATTTTTGGAAATAAAGGAACTTTTCATTTTTTCGTGTTCTCATAAACAAAAAATGGGACCATCAAAAATACCATCACTTTTATTTATGCATGAAAATGATTCACAAAATTTAGAAAATAATTTTTTTGCTCCTCAAACTAGGGTGTATTAAAAAAATTATTGAAAACAAGTTTTGAAACTGATTTATCAAGTTTTGTATAAAAATTATGACTGTATAGCATTTTGCTGAAAAAAAAAATTTTCTTGTGAGTAAATGTTGCCCCCAACAGACTTTTTGGCTCCGCCACTAGTTAAATAGTTGGTGGAATGAGTCGAACCCATAACTTAAGGCATGGGTAAGTGCGACATTTTTAGCTGGACAACTTAGGCTAACCCCTCTTCAGGGTACGCACTAACTCTGGAATTAACCGAAGTTTTTGGGTTGAAAATTCTACAATAGCCTTAGAGAAAGGTAGCTATTTGTCGATTTCATGAAATAAATGCTGAGATTCTAGGGGGAAGACTAAAGTTAAATGGTGTTAACTGCACTCATTAAAAGTAACTTTATCACACTTGTCATGATAGACTTCCTAGCAACATTTTTAGAAGAGAGACCCGTTGGGGGATTGCAAATCGAAAATGCATTTTTGTTGCATTTTATCAATTTCTTTTTTTTTTTAAATTTCCCTGTATTAGTATTTTTGATGGTAAATGAATTTTTATTTTTTATTTTAATATATTGGAGGGGCCAAATAATTAGAACAAAAGAGAGAAAGCTGAGTCCATGACTTTATGCCTTTGGAGGCACCATTATCACTTGACTAACTTCTCTTCTACACTTACATGCACGTTAGTCTCATACTTGTGAGTTGTGAGTGTGTTAACTGAAGAGCAAATAGTTTGAGAATGTCATTAATACGTAGATAAGTTCATCAATTCGGATAAAAAAAAACTTAAAAAACATCCTAAAAGAAGCACATGGTTCTCTACTTTATATCTATACATCTACTATATCCTTGGTATACAATCTATTATAGTATTGTATATAGAATAGCAATATAAATCCAAAATTACAAAAGAAACACATAGTGCTCTACTTCATTAGGAATTATCTAGGGACGTCAGTGGCTGATCTACTTGACAACTTTCACTATTTTTCAAACTTGTGTGTTTATATTTATTTGACCCTAAGTAGTGAATATGGATATGGATTTCCTCCAATCTGAGTTGGAGAAATTCTTCTGCCTTGTATATGTGGCCGTGTACCATTTGGATATGTATTTATACTTATTTTTTTTATTTGAGTATCTTTTATAATATTTCACTTGGTTAGTGAAATATTTATATTTCTCACTCACGATTGTATGTAAATTTCACCATAAACAAAAATTGTAGATCTTGCCCCTGCATTACGTCATCGTGCTTATGTGGGGTTATGTTGGAATCAAGTTGTGATACTTATTACCTTTTTCTCATGGAAAGAATTTTAAATTTAAAACCCTACCTTTTTTTTCCCGTGAACCGGCTGTTCGGGTCAGCTTGCGCACACATTGAATAATTCTCAGACCTATATTGTCCCTCGTCCTACATAAACCGGGTAATTACCGTATCAAAACCCTAGATAATTTAAAACCGTACTTGGGCTATGATAATGCGTACTAATTTATCACATAATGTTGTCTCCCTCTAAAATAAAATGCTCACATAGCTTCACATACATAAACTGGCACACTATGTGAATATAGATATATGCATAATTATTAGATATATGCATATATCTATATTCTCTTTGGGACTTTAAGAACTATTTTTTTTTCACTAACCAAGTGTCTTGGCTAGCTTGCGTGTAGCTCAACTAATTTCGGGACCTGTGCATTTTTCTCGTTCCACACAAATTGAGTAATAATAGACCAAAGTCCCTGAAAGTAGCCACAAGAAGAGACCTTAGATGGAGTAGATCCTTAGGCCCAAACGTTGACCATCAGGCCAACCCCTTAGGGTTAAAAAGGTTCATCAAGTTTGCCATGTGTATGTGCCATGAAGTGCAAAAATATTGTCACCCTTAGATAATATAAAAAATATATATCAATTCAATTTAAGGACTTCTTAGAGTTTATGACTATATCAACATCTTCAGCACCCATCCATGAATTTTTTATTTTGTTAATTATCATTTTTTGCAGTTCTACAAATAAAGAAAACATTTGAATTCAACAAAATTTAGGCTTTTTGATCAACTTTGGCATATACATATGTATGATATAAGATGATGTAATTTGATTCCAGTTGGCCAATAATTGAACCAGTGATCTTGAGCAAATACTTTAGCTGGTTCGCTCGGTGTAGTTTTGAAAACATTGATACATTGGGTTGTGGGTCCCCAAACTTAACAGAAAAATGGAAGGAAAAAAAAATAAGAAAAGGAAAAATGATAAAACATTAGAGTTGAATAAAGGAGTAATTCTATACAACTAATAAATTCATGTAATATTTATGTATGGATTAATGTGGTTAAATGTGAGTCTTTCATTTAAAAAAAAAAAAAAACTATTATGATGGTTCTTAACTATAAAAGTCATGGGCACATTATGCTGGTGATATTTTATGCACAAATTTTCTAAAAGGATAGCATTGTCCTTGAATTGTAAGTCTACTACTTAAAAGTTAAAACAAAAACAAGAAAATACACCAGAAGTAATTTAAAGAGTTTAATTTTGGTGCACTGACAATGTAGAATTTGTTTACACATCAGGACACTAGAATGCGACACGTGTCCATAAGCTTTGCTTGTTTATGTTGTATTTAAATTTTAAAAGACACGTGTCAAACTTTGGTGCCCTGCTTGTATTAAAAATTCTACAATGTTAGTGTATCAAATCTAATTTAAATTGCAAAACCTCCAACCCACTTATCATTTTGATGTTGTAGAACTGCCACCCCATATCATTTTGATGCCAGATTATGCACACAAAAATTATGGAAGAATACCATGCATTTTTCAATTGAACATTTACTGTACATGTTACCGAACCATTATGGTTAATTGGGAGGATGAAGTTGGGCCAAACTAGTCTATTTCCTTATAAATACACCTCTTCCCCTCCACACAAACTCTCACAATTACCTGGGAAAGTAAAGCACTCAATTAAGTACTCTCTCTCTCTCTCTCTCTCTTAGTGTTGTGTGTGTTTCTCTCTCTAGAACACACATCTATCTTCTGTAACTACAAGACAATGGATCAAGGCAACCAGGAGACGGAGATGGAATGTGCTGCTAAGAGTCTTCTCAAACAACTAGTTCAAATGTTGAAGGATGCTGAGGAGAGAGTAGCTGCCGATGAAGAAAGCATTTCTAGCATTATACGGAGGATGGAAAGCAAAAGCTACAAGCACATCGTGGTTTTTGACAAAGGTGAGATGAAGGCAGCAGTGCACTTTGCAACAACTACTAGATGGAGGGGAAAGTTGGTCATCATAGTACTTGTGGACAATATCCCGAACGTTCAAGCAATCGCAGAAGAAAATGATGTGCACTTTAATCCCATTATAGCACATACTAAAGACGACCGAGTTAGTCGTCGTGTTTAGGAGAGCCTGGCCTGGCCTACTTAATGTCATCGCTCTCTCATGATCAAATAAGTTTGGGTGTAGTAGTAGAAGTAGTATTAATAAATTATATAAGTTGGGTACTGTAGTTTTCCTTTCCTCTGTCTCTCCTCCCCTTAGCGGTATGGGTAGATGCATGGTTCTCTCTCTTTCACTATGTTTTAGATATGACGTCGTCAATGAAGTAACAATGATTTGGTAGAGAGATCTCTATTTTTTTTTTTTTTTTAGTTTTAACAGAAATGTATGAATTCTGACTTCCATTTATAACTAACAAGAAAAACGCAAACCTATTTCAATAATTATGAAGATGAGTACTTAGTCATGGACGACGCCATGTTTGGCCCCCAAATAAGGTTCAAAAACCTCAATATATAAATATGATGAGAATAAGGTGTATGTTGCAGAAGAGTATGCGGAGTCACAACTCACAAGGGGTTTTATTAGATTTTCAAATGTTTGGATTGAAAATTATCTATAAATGTATTTGGTTGATGACTGACCTGCACAATTCTATCATATCAGGTGTTTGGATTGTAGTTTAAAAAAGTTATAAGCCAAAAGTTTAAACTAGTTTTAAAAAGTTATTTTTTTGTTAAATAGATTTTCATACTAGTAGTTAGTTTTAAAAGTGACTTTTTTTAAGGCCCTAACAAACACAGTTTAAAAGCTTAAGCTACAAGCTAATAAAAAAATGCATCCAAACACTTCCTAAATAAGCTTTTAGTGACTTTTTTTTTTTCTTTTTGCGGATCCTTTTCTCCCTAAAAAGCCCCTTTCTAGCAAGGGTAATAAATTAATGCAGAAACCCATGGGTTTGGCCCATAGTAATTAATCTCGTACCGTACTGGCCGGTATCGGCCGGTACGTACCGTACCGTCAAATAACAAGTACCTCTAGCCTACAATACTGTTCTAGCTAAATTCTCGAGCAATACCGCTGTTTACCGAGTGGTACCGAAAATACTGGGCATTCCGGATGGTACCGGATTTTTCTGGGTACCGGTTTTGTTTCTTGGTATTTTCGTAATAAAACTGAAAGGAATGCCTAGATATAACACTGTGAAGCCCTAGCTGCGAAAATCTCCTCTCACTCTCATTCTGTCTTTACTGATAGTCCTCTCTCTTTCTCTCACGAAGCTATGATCTCTTGACCTCCAACTCTTGGCGATCTCTCATCAGTCTTCGCAAGCTCCATTTCCAAGTAAGGCTCTAATTAACCTCCTTCTCTCTTATTTTTTGTTCATGACTCATGAGTATCAATTACCCAGTTCACTAGGAGAAATCAATATAGGCCTTGCAACAACACAAAGCCCAGAATGTCAAAAATTTTCATTTTTTTTTATAAAACCCCGCTTTGACGACCTTTCCTTGTTCTCCTTGTCATTTTTCCTTTCTTCATTATATGAGCGTGTGTGAGTTTGACATGCTTTCTATTTTTTTTTTTTTTTTTTTGTGTAGGATTTTTTTGGGTCTCCATTATATCTCTCAAATTTTTTTTGGGTCTCCATAATAGCATATGGAGATTTTTTTTTCATTCAATTACTCCAAAAGCAGCCAAGCGGATAAAGGCAAACCATATGCTATTTGAATAAAGGCAAACCATATGCTATTCAGTATGTCAATTGCTATTTGGATAAGCCATCATTATTTATCTCAACTCTGTTTAACAGTAGAATTGACCATATGCTATTACTTATAAATTTTCAGAAAGTTTTAAAAATGACTAATAATGCTTCAAGTGCTACTACATCAGTGGCCTCAACTCCTATAAGATCAGATGATCCTGCTTGGGCTCATGCACAAATGGTTGTTGGTAAAAAGAACAACAATATTTGCCTCCACTGTAATAAGCACCTTCAAGGTGGTGGAATCACTCGATTAAAGAAACATCTTGCTAGGGTTAGCGGTGAAGTTGGTGCTTGCAAGAAGGTGTCGATGGACGTCAAATGGCAAATGAAACAATTGCTTAAGGAGAATAGCAGAGAGAAAGAAAGAAGTGCAAGGTTAAAGAAAGACATTGGACAAGGGCCTGCATTTGAGGGAGATGATGAAGATAATTACCCCCTGAGCCCCCCTTCAATTAGTAATGCTCAATCTAGAGATGATGGGAGTAAGAGAAGAAAGCAACCAAGCAGTTATTTTGCTCCAAGAACAAGCCCAGGCTCTCAACCTTCTATAAGAAATGCAATGGCATCTAAGGAAATGGTTGATCAAGAAAAAATGGCAGTGGCTCGATGGTGGTATGATGCTAATGTTCCGTTTAATGCAGCTCTATCTACGTATTACCAACCAATGATAGATGCAATGCTAGCTATTGGATCGGGTTTCAAGGGACCTTCTTATCGTGACTTGAGGTGTAGTCTCTTGAATAATAATGTTTGTGAGGTTAAAGACTATCTTCTTCAAATTCAAGAATCATGAAAGACTTATGGATGCCCAGTTATGTCCGATGGATGGACAAATAGAATAGGAATATTAGCCGCAAAAAGAATGCTCTTGACCCCATTAGTCTTGACAACATATATTTAATAGAAGATTGGGTGTCTGAAGAACCTGCTCTACATGATGGAGAAGATCTTGGAAGGGAGATTGTTGAACCACCATTGGATTTGGAAGCATTGACATTGGAGGATAGTGAGCCTCATTTTGATGATGGTGATGAAAATCTTCCGAATGAGAATAACAGCCAATATAACAGGGGTGCTACAAATTTATTCTTTGGAGGAGATGATGATCCTTATGTTTATGTTGAATGATTTCTTTTATGAGTAATTTATGTATCTTTTGAAGTCTCTTGGGAGAACTTATTTGGTAGTAGTTTGTTACTATAATGGGTGTGTGTTTAAGTTCTTATGAAGTACTTGAAAGTTGGAACTGATGATTGTGAAACTTTATATTTATATTGTATGTTTATGTTTCCTGCAATGAAAAATGTGTTTATCTTGGAAGTTGGAAGTTATGTTTATATTTAGTGTGAGTATGTGGTTATCTTGGATTTTTACATGTAATTGACATGTAATTGACAATGGAAATGACTGTTGGAACTCTTGAACAATTTGATTGCAGATAGTATATTTGTGTTATATATATTTTATATATATATAATGTTTATAGCATCAAATTCAAGACAGTACTCGGTATTGTACTAGTACCGGTACGTGTCGTACTAATAAAAAAATCGATACCTTGGCCGATACGAGATTAATAACTATGGTTTGGCCTGGTGGTCAAGGCCAAGGGCTTGGAGCTCTGCTTTTCACAAGGTTTCAGCTTTGAAATTTTTTAAGCACTGTCAACTTTTTGGAATCATCCTAACATCTTTGGGTGGGTAATTGCTTGATTTGTGTAGGATGAGGGAACCATTGGTTTCATAATTAGTCGTGGTGTACATAAACTTGTCTGGACACCCAGTCAGGAAAAATAAATTCATATAAAACTTTTTACTAAAATGATGTGGCTTAATGAAAATTAGTCACTTATAAACATAACACGCATTATAGTGGCTTTTAATAACAAAAATGTTAATGGTGAAATTTTTTGTACAAATTAACTGGAAGAATAACATTTTTCTTCTCACATTGTTTGTATTTACGAGGGTACACGTATATGTTTAACTTTGTCTACTCCGAATAAGTGAAACAAATTCAAACCCCGCCCGCCCCCAACACCCCCAAAGTAACAAACCCCCCCCCCCCCCCCCCCCCCCCCCCCCCCCCCCCCCCCCCCCCCCCCCCCCCCCCCCCCCCCCCCCCCCCCCCCCCCCCCCCCCCCCCCCCCCCCACCCCCCCCGGCGGCGCCAATCCTATCCCATTCCAACCAAGGTGGATTGAACATGCCTGATGAAAGTTGATGACAAGGTTTACTCTTCTTCTCCTTCATCCATGGAAAGATGTTGCTTATGCCAAGGATTGAAGTATGACTTTGTGTTCTTTCTATTTTAAAATATAATTTATGATTAATAAAGATTTTTTAGGAGGATTATAATTAAAAATATTACTATAACAATAAATGGATGATTAATGGATAGCATTAATGAAGTTGAGAATGAAGAAATTAAAAGGAATCAATAATAGTATCACACATGTATTTTATTTTTTAAAATCAAAATTTTGAGAAAAACTATTATAATTAGTGATATTATTAAACTCATGTTATAATTATCAATTGATGATCCAAATCTCATATCATAATTAGTGAAATTATCAAACTCTCAAGTTGCACAAATCAACCCAACATAGGCAAATATTTTCTTGTTTGGTTTGCAACACTTGTGATTATTTTCTCATTGAAGAAATTTTAAATTTGAAAACACAACCATTTACCTATGATAATGCCATTTTAAAAGTGTTGTCCCTCTCTAAAATGGTGAACACATAGCATGGCATGAATAGGATGCGGTTTTGCTGTGAATAATGGTCATGTTGTTATTGATGTGGCCCATGTTCGCAGAGTGGCAAGCCATAACAGTGTTTTCGTTTTTTTTTTTTTTTTTGTAGCAGGTTCTAATAGTCTCTTTCAGGATTGTTCAAAAAATTGACTGGCCTGGCCAGCCGACCTGTTCGACCCGTCTCAACACCAATCCAATCACCATATAAGTGGATAAAGGGTAGATGTTGACCAACCCAATTATATTTGGTTTGAATTGCGGCCTTTATTTTTTCATCCCGAACCAACCCATTTTTTTGCACTAAAATTTCATTTATTCACCCATTCCGAACTAACTCGATCACCCATTGGGTTCAATGCGGTACCAAAATTCTTCAACTTGATATCGTCAAGTTAGGTGGCAAGTAACTACCCAACTCGACCCGTGAACACCCCTAGTCTCTTTAATTCCATATTATCATTCCGATATTTAATACAAGAAAATTGCTATTTTTACATAATATTTGTACGTAAACTCCCACCAGAATAATGTGTCAATGACAATCTTATAATTAAAAGTCATTATAGTGAATATTTTTTTTGAAGTGATAGACTCTCATTCATACATCATTCTGTAAAAATAATTTTCATCGAAATGAAATGGCTAGGTTGACATGTACATTCGGAAATATTTTTGTCATTTGTTCTTGCTATTAAATTAAAAGAAGACCTCAGATAGAAACTTAGGCATGGACTTTTTGCTAAGCTATTCGACTACATTCTACTCCGACCTCTGAATTGGCTTGAAAAACGCATCCATTATTTTCTTTCTTTTTCCTTTCTCTTGTTTTTTGTCCTTTTCCTTCTCCTTATTATATGAACTTTTTACAACCCCTCTTTCTCTCTTGTAATATTTTATTTTTCATTTTCTCCCCAGTCCTCCCTTCTGTGTTCCCTCTAGTTAACGGACCAAGTGTAGAAATTTTCTTTTGAATATGAGAATGAACGTTATTTTCAATCAAGTCTAATACTAGTTTCCAATATCTTTTTTTCGGCCAGCTTCTCACTGTGATTTGTGCTTGAACACCCAAAACAAAGTGGGAAATTTTGTTGTGTGCAACTGAAGGCATTTTAGGAGACCAACTTTCCAATGTGAAATCACGTAAAAGAAAAAGAAAAATGCTATTCTTCCATAATTATTGTACATAATTTTGTACTGAATGATGTGACAGTGGCAGTTATGTAACTAAAATGCATCTTAGTGGATTTTTTTTGTTTTAAATTGATAGATCCACAACTCAATCACATCGTTGTGGATATAAATTATGTATAATTTTTTTTAGTTATATAGCATTGCCCAACGAAAAAAAGTAAAACTCCAAATCAAAGGATTCACTCAAGGACGAGACAAATCCTACCAACCATAAAACAAAGGAGCAGATATTTGGAAAAAAGGGGAAAAAAAAAACAAGAGAGAGCTACCAAATCTATATAATGAAACAGAGCTGGTTTTCAAAATATTTATCAGATATAATTCGTTAGAACGGTTGAAATTTAGTTTGACTTCAAACCGACGGTTAGGATCAATTTTCAACTTCTCCTACCCACTTCAACCTTTGCCCAAATCTGTCACTCAATGGGCCTATTACTCGACCGTTGGCCTCTCACACACCATCTCTGCCATTTCTGCCAGTCCAATATATCTCTCCCCTCATTTCACCCCCACTCACTCACTCACTCACTCACACACACACACACACACTCTCTCTCTCTCTCTCTCTCTCTCTACCCCATCTGTGTATCTCTCAGTTTCTTTGTTCCCATAACACCATGGTCATGGCACCATTTTTCAACTTCTCCTACCCACTTTAAACTCCGCCCAAATCTATCACTCAATGGTCCTATTACCCGACCGTTGGCCTCTCACACGTTTGCTCTACCATCTTTGCCACTCCACTATATCTCTATCGTCATTTCAACCCCACTCACACACACACACACACACACACACACACACTCTCTCTCTCTCTCTCTCTCTCTCTCTCTCTCTCTCTCTCTCTCTCTCTCTCTCTCTCTCTCTCTAGATCTACCCCATCTGTGTATCTCTCAGTTTCTTTGTTCTCATAACACCATGGTCGTGGCATCACCAGAATCCATCATTGTCGCCGCACTAGCCAAAACAATTGGACAAACCACATTCTTTTCGGTTCGACAACATTTGCATTGGCTAAATTGAAATGGTCCATTGATCCATCTCTATGGTGATGGCCATGGAGACTCTCACCACCATACCGTACCCCACAGAGACCACCCGCCTCTCTGTAAAATCCCATAGCCAAAGCACTTACTGACTTTCTCACTCTAATACCCTCCTTTTCCCACCAAAAAAAAGGGGGTACAAATTCAAATGCTTTCTGTATGTTAAATTTTTTAGGAGGCCTTGTTGAACTCTCAAACTAACTCGACGAGTGTGAACAACAATGAGAATGACTCGACCCTCTTTAGACTGATGGTACTCCAATGATTAAGTTAGCATGCTTAATCACAATAAATCGAATAAAGTGTTGGAAGCTAGAACTTAAGTGAACGTATCTTCCCCCTTTAGTACATAGAGGGTATTTATAGGTTTCAGAATGTCACATTTCCTTTGTGAATTGGAGTCACTTTTCTCTTAGGAATCTTCCTTGTTTAAGTGGGTTTAACGCATTGAACTTATCCTTTGTTTGTCCTACTCCATTTAGGAGTAGGATTTGTATTATGGAAACATTGGCCCTTGTAAGTTTTTGGATTAGGATCATTGGACTAGATCTTTTGGGTTTTAGCCCCTGATGGGCGTGGGATCGGTCTACAAAGTCGGCATCCTTGGACCAACCTCCCTGAGCTAGTCTTTTTTGGGTCTTGGGCTTGGCTCTCATTGAGCCCACACTTTCTCTCAAGCAAACAAAGGCAAAAATCGGTAGTGAGATGTGGCTATGGAGGCTTCCACCACCGCAACTGGTGATGATATTTGTGCAAGAATTGTGGGACCCCATTGCCTTTTGTAGTTGTTAGTGGTTTTTGTAAGTCAAAATACCCTTTTTCCAACCTAATTGATTTTATGACTAATGTTAATTTCATGAACAGTAGCAAATAAGTTGCTTTTGAAGATGACCATTACTGGCCATCTATTAGTTGCAGATTTTAGGTCAAAACTAAAGACCTCGTTGAAAGCCTTGACAAATCCCAAGGGTTTAAGAATTTTTCAATGGGTTGAGCAGATGGGTATGTGATATTCACATTTCCAAGTGTCTTCACTTATGAGATTTTGGAATTAGAGCGTCACCTCTTTAAAATAGTAATAATATAAAAACAAACAAAAAAATAAAAATAAAATAAAAATATATAAACAAACAATATAATCAACAAACAAACTGTTGTAAAAGAGTCTAGAACTTACAAAAGGAAACGAATATAATTACATAGGAGAGAGAGAGAGGGAGAGAATGAAAGAAAACCATGCCTCAACAAATAGGTGAGGTTTCCCTTATATAGACAAAACAGAGGACTATTTCAGACTTCAAAATTGCAATTACATGTCCACACAGTAAACTGGCAAAAGCATCAAAAAGTAAATAGTAAAACTTTTTACAATAGATAAAGAATCACATGGGGGAGTCCTTAAGTGATGGAGTTGGTTGACCATGTGATATAAAGCAATCTGCTTTGTTGTCTTATGAAGACATGGGGGGGTCTTATTGCACATGGGATCACATGGGGCGGCTAGGTTGTCCCCTTGCCCTTATCCCTTTCTGGAGAGGTGCGAGATCGACGCTTTCCAACTTTCTTGACTTTTTCTTCAAAATATTCAAGCATAGATTCCCAAAGATTGGAATTCTTGGGCATAGGTCCATGATCATATGGATCCTAGGAGTCTTGAGTATCTTCAAGGGTACTAGTCTGATGAGAGGATTGAGAATGCATATATGTATCCTCATCAGAAGAATCATTGGAGAAAAGGGTCATAAAATCATTCTTGACATGTTGCATACATTCATACATTATTTCTTGCTCAGTTATGAGTGGATTCTTCATTTTTAATGAATGTTGAATAGCAACCAATTTATTGGAGAATGTGGACTGGGGATGAGAAGCTCTACATCGTATGAGTTCATCTTCTTTTTGATAACTTTGAATAGCAGCTTGCATCGCTGTTATAGTCTCATCCATAGTCTTATTAAACTTTTTTCAATATCCAACAAGGAATTGGCGATAAAGATAAAGGATATTATCATAATTTCTTTTGACAATAGGTGTCCATTTCTAAATTTAGGGTATCCCAAACTCAGTGAATAAATAAATCAGATTTCCAATATAACTGATAGGATCTAGTCCAACAAGTTTTGGATTGTATGAAGCCCATTGGCCCAATTGTTCCTAAAGAATGTCAGGAAGAATGGTATAAGGTGGACCAAATATTTTCCACCAAGAATGGAACCATCTAGGAAAACTTTTTTTTTTAAAGATTTATGGAGATAATTTAATCCACCACATATGTTTCCTTTTAATAGAAAGTGAATTTAAAGGTTTGGATATAATCCTAATAATTACAGGTGTGTTTAACATCAACTTGAAGAAAAGTTTTCTCATTGAGAGGACTAAGTCCCCATTTGTGTGGAAATATTATTCTCTTAATATAACATTTACTAAAATTAATAGGACCAACCTTAGTGGTCATATTTGTATAAAAATTTGTAAATTTACAAGAATCAGTGACTATTAAAACATTTTGCATCACTGATCTGTATTTATTACTTTGAAAAGCATAGGAAAATTGTTAAAAATATTTATTCATAAGATACCATGAATCATTTTCTCATTGAATATCAATAGATACGAGGTACAGAATATGGTCTATAGAAGGGAGTATTTCATACTTAGTTGGTTCTTCTTCCAATGCCTTAGCATAAAATGTAGGGGATTGGTCATCCGAAGGTTGTGATGTTTGGTCAATACGCCATTAGTTTCTTTTTTGTTCAAGCAATTTTTGAACAGCTTCATATAAGGGATCATCAATAGTTATAACCGTTGCTTTTATAAGTTCTTTAGAATCTAACGTTGAGCCTTTGGGCGTATTTTCATGGTCTCTGCCTCAAGGAGTATTACCCCTCCCTTGGCCATGTCCACGTCATTTATCAAAAGGTATCATTCCTTCAAATATTCATGACTCAAGATTTCAGGAAGAGAATTATGATGTCCTTTAATATAAGTTATATCAAAATCAAAAGCTGATAGAATAGCTTGCCATCTAGCAAACATATGCTTAGAGACATCATGTTTAATATCTTTGCTAAAAATATATCTTGCGGCTTGACAATTTGTTTTAATCGAAAAATTTTGATTGAGTAAGTCATCCTGAAATTTGGAGACACACTTTACAATGGAAAGAAGTTATTTCCGAACAGTTGCATATTTCCACTGAGTCGTGGTCCATTTACCAGATGTATAACGAACAACAATTTCTTGTTTGGTATTAGGATCAATTTGTGTTAAAATACTACCATAGCCAATACGGCTAGCATCAGTCATGACAATTTTAAATCAATTAGGATTGGCAAAAGATAGACAAGAAGACAAAATCCTACCAATCATAAAATAGAGCAGGAGATATTTGGAAAAAAAGGAACAAAAAAAAAATAAGAGAGAGCTACCAAATCTATATAATGAAGCAAAGCTGGTTTTTAAAATGTCTATTAGATACAATTCGTTAGAATGGTTGAGATCTAATTTGACTTTAAACCAATGGTTAGGATCAATTTCAACTTCTCCTACCCACTTCAACCTCTGCCCAAATTTGCACTCAATGGGGCCAATGCTCGACCTTTGGCCTCTTTCACATAATCTCTGCCATCTCTGCCACTTCACTATATCTCTCCCCTCATTTCACCCTCTCTCTCTCTCTCTCTCTCTCTCTCTCTCTCTCTCTCTCTCTCTCTCTCTCTAGATCTACCCCATTTGTGTATCTCTCAATTTCTTTGTTCTCATAACACCATGGTCATGTGATGCAGCGAGATCGCAAGAACAACGTAACCAACCCTAATCCGTTGATTCACCACGAATATCGAATTAAGAGTTGTCCTGCAACCTGTTGATTCACCACGAATGTCAGGTTTTAGGGCATCAAACTCTCGTTGATTTTCATAGAAAATACCGAACGATTGAAAAATTACAAAATTGCACACAAATTGTATTAATCTTCAAAAGCTGCGGAAAAATGTCTTAACATGAGTATAAATATGACACACGAAACCCTAGGGCCCGAGATAAACCGGGTTAATTAAAAAAAAAAAGACGAAGGCCCAAAAAAATAAGCCCAAAACACAAAACGGGCCAAAAATATACTCAGAGGCGTTTTTTCACATTTTCCTAGGCTGTCAAATCATTTTATGTTTTCCCCTTTCTCCGGCTCGTCGCTAGCTTTTCGAAAAGATATTATAATTGGAAAACGGAGTTACGAATCCAAAGTTATGGCCGATTGAAATTTACCGACCATCGGCCTGCGCATAACGACACCTCCGGGTCTCCAAGTAATCTTTTGCTATGCGATCCGCATCATCATGGCACCAATTTTCAACTTCTTCTACCCACTTCAACCTCTGCCCAAATCTGTCACTCAATGGGCCCATTACCCAACTGTTGGCCTCTCACACACCATCTTTGCCACTCCACTATATCTCTCTCGTCATTTCACCCCCACTCACCCTCTCTCTCTCTCTCTCTCTCTCTCTCTCTCTCTCTCTCTCTCTCTCTCTAATCTACCCCATTTGTGTATCTCTTAGTTTCTTTGTTCTCATAAAACCATGGTCGTGGCATCACCGAAATCCATCATTGTCGCCGCTGTCGCGCCCTGATTTTTAGGGTGTCCAAGGTTCTTTCGGCTTAGACACGAAAGCACGGAACTCTATCACTAGAACTTGTCCTCCTAGAAAGACAAGTGCAATTGGGTTTGAAAATTGATTTGACTAAGGGCTTTGTAGAAAAATAGGAGTCGCCACCTAACTTGATAAAGGTGAGTTAGGGCACCTAAAACTAAGCGTTAATCCGAAGATTAAACTTAGAGTTTTTGGAAAAAGGTTTTTGAAAACTCTCTCAAGAGAGGGTTTTTAGGAAAATAGGTTTTTTGGCAACCTTTGGAAAGATTTAAGCCCTTTTTGAAGATAACTCCATTTTGGTCATTTGAAAACAGAAATCTATGGTTTGGAGGTTGGTTACGTGTAGGGAAGATATCCTAAAATCATCACCCTACCCCACCCTTTCGGTACCTACATGTATAATCGCCCTTTTGCTCACTCACTAGAATAATTGGTTACCATTGTCCACTTTATATATACTTTAGAATTTTAAAAATGGGGTTTAGTCATCACTTTTCGGATGGATAATGCATGATGCAAGTTTTTGGAAAAAGTTTGAAAATAATGGGGGTTTTGAAAGAGTTTGAAATAGAAACTTTGAATTGATTGGAATTTTTTGAAAAAGGGATTGGAGTTGAAATAAAAGTTATGACCGCACCATTTTAGGTTGCCTACGTATCTCATTTGGCGAGAATCAGGTCATTCGTAGTTCGGGCAAGAGCCCGATGGAGAATAGGCGCATTAGGGCCTTTGGAAAGCTTGAAGACACATTGAGGTCTTTGGAAAAGTTTAAGACACTTTGAGGTCTTTCGAAGTTGAAGACTCTTTGTGGTCTTTGGAAGAGTTTTTGACACTTTGAGGTTTTTGGAAGTTGAAGACTCTTTGTAGTCTTGGAGGCTTTGACTAGAAATCGAATGGTGGACTGTTTTAAAAATGTTTTTGGATCAACTTAGGGGAGTTTTGGAAAAATGCTTTGGCATAACTCAAGAGAACTTGAAAGTGTTTTTGAAGTCTTGTTTTGAAAACCTTGGAGGCATGACTTTAGAATGTTTTGATGAACTTGTTTTTTAAAGTGGTTTTTGGGAATGGCCAAGAGTTTGGAATCCTAATATGGACAACCTTAGAGGTTGTTCTTGATTTATCACTTCTCCTTGGGATCCCTAACCATGAGAGGGCTAGGGACACCTTAGGTTTGTGACTCCTTGAAAATATTTTTGGAAATGCCTCGAAGATGGAGTGTAGGAGCATTAGAAGAGTTTATGGAGTTGGTTTCTTTGAAATCAAGAGATTGAAAGGTTTTGAAAAAATAGGTTATGAGAATAATTGACACTTGAATGATCATTTAGAAAAGGGTTTAAGAGTTGGAACCTTGAAGTGTATTAACCTTGGTTGTGTTGGCCTAGGGTTAAGGGTGACCTAAGGTCAACTAACTTGGGTTAGGTTAACCTAGGATTAAGGTGACCTAAGGTTAGCTAATTAGGGTTAAGTTAACCTAAGGTGAGTGAACTAGGGTCAAGTTAACCTAGGGTTGGATAACTAGGGTCAAGTTAACCTAGGGTTAGACAACTAGGGTCAAGTTAGCCTAGGGTTGGTCAACTAGGGTCAAGTTAGCCTAGGGTTGGTCAACTAGGGTCAAGTTAACCTAGGGTTAGCCAACTAGGGTCAAGTTAACCTAAGGTTGGTCAACTAGGGTCAAGTTAACCTAAGGTTGGATTGGAAAATGGTTTTGAAAATTGAGTTAATGCATTCTTGGAAAGAGTTTTTGAAAAACAAAACATGTTATGTAATGGACTTTGGTTGTCAATCTTTTTAAAGATCATTTCCATGAAAATTTTAACTCTAACCAAGAGTATGGTTTATATGGTTGGTGTTTGGAAATCATTCCAAGGAAAGCTTCCTCATAGCCATTATAACCTTTATCTTGACAAGAGTGAGGGTTTCAAAAATTAACATAAGGATGGCAATTTTTCAAAAATCATTCTCGATGCAAAGATGGAGAGAATACATTTTTTAAAATCATCTTTTGAGAAGGATTTTGAAAACCACTTTTCAAGGGGACCATTCCATTAAAAAAGGGGTCATATGGCCAAACAAAAGGGAGACCACTCAAGAGAGGGTTATATGGGGCCATTCCAACCACTAAATTTGAGGAAATAGGAACTATAGAAATCAAAGAGTTTGAACATCATTCTTAGGCAAGCATAAAGAGAAAATGGAACCATTCTAGCAATTTAGGGCTTCTGTGCCCATTATAAAGGGAGACCACTCAAGAGAGGGTTTCATGGAGCCATTTTAACCACTAAATTTGAGAGATTGGAAACCTTGAAAATTAGAGAGTTTGAAAGCAACTTTTATGCAAGTTGTAATTCAATGATGCAAAAGTGTGAATTAGGGGGTAGTGAGGGATTTTCTAAAGTATGACTCCTAAGGTCTCACCCTAAACTTCAAGGGGGCCAACTCTTTGAACAATTTTTAAAAGAGATGTAAAACTTGGAAATGACATAAAATTAAGAGTAATGTAAGCATTGTAGAACATGACAATAAGTATAAAATGAAGCCAAGCACACTAGATATGATCAAAATAATAATATGCAAGGGGTCATGATTCGCATATAAGGCTTTTAGGCTACACCACATAAATAAGGGGCTCTTAGGCCATACCATCTTAAAGTAGGCTAGTGAGAGGTGCTCCTACATGGTGGCTCTCACTTGCTTTCCTCTAGGCATGATCTAAGAGCCCTCTTGGCTCAAGCATGCAAGAAAGGGGGGTTGAAAATGGGATTAAAATAGAGAATAGCCTAAGTAGGCTAGGACGGAGAAGAGAAGAGTGGGGGAGAGCATAAATGTAAAAGGGATACCACCTTTTGCCTTCACTACACTTGTAGTCCTTAATGGATGTCTTGATTGGAGCTTGAGTGACTTCAAGAAGGCTTGAGAGGCTAGAGTGGAGTGTGTAAGTGTGTATGAGGCATTGTATATGGAGTGTATAGGCTTAGGAGGGGTAGAATCTAGCCTAAGTGTTGGAGGGGAGGAATATATGAAGAGATTCGAGTTTCTGGAGTGATTTCAGCAGAACTTTGTATCCATTTCGGATCTTGAATATGCAAAGGGGGAGGCCTCTATTTATAGGCAATCTGGAATAGGTATTGCGCATGGCCAAAATTTGACCTTGCACATGTAGGACATGTGCAGGTACTGTTCCATTGCTAGAATAACACGTGGCACCTTATGTACTGGTTAAATCTCGACCGTTGATTGAAAGTCGGTCGATCTGATCAAAATTTGAGTGCATGTAACATACGCTCCATCACCGGAAAGGTTCGTCCAAACTTTGCCTCGATAATTGAGTCAATCGGGGAGGTTTCGGGAGAATCGGTCGCACTCGGGATGTTCTCCTAATGCTTCCGATGCACTTTCATGTTTTCGAAAAGTTTGAATTATGTTTGGAGGTAAGTGATATCGTCTTGGGAAGTGTGCCAAAAAGGTCACTTTTTCGAAGCGTCTGTGATACGCTCCGGGGGTGTTTGAAAGTGGCTATCTTCGTTTCGTGTGATCGAGGCCTTCGAGAAGCGATCTATTCAATCGGACCGTACCGATGGAAAGTACTCTGGAAATACTTTCTGGAATTCCCAAATTTACGCATTTCTCAAGTCGTTTGACGGTGCATTTTGATTAGGGAATCGGAGAAAAAGTCAACATTGGCGGAGCGTCTGCAAGATGCACTAGGGGTTGCTGAAAGTTACCGTTTTTGCACCGCACGATGGAGGGCTTTAGGGAGCGATCTATTCGATCGAGCCCTATCGATGGAAAGATTTATGGACGAGTGTTCGAGAATTCCCTGATTTACGCATTTCTCAAGTCGGTTGATGGTGCGTTATTACTAGGGAATCGGGGGAAAAGACAATTTAGGCGGAGCGTCTGCGAGACGCTCCAAGGAACTTTTATTGCGTCGTGTGAGCTTAGTGTCGTAGGGTGTTCCTTGGGTTAAACAAGGGCGTGTGGTGAAACCCTCCGCCCGAAATCCCAAGGCCGATGCTGTTTCGGGGCATTTTTGGGCTTCTAGGGGCAAAACGGTCATTTTGACCGGAGTTGGCTGGAAATGGTCAAGAATGGTTTGGCATGTTGTGTTAAGTGTGTAGGGATGTTCCGGGATGGTTTTGAGAAAGTCTTTTACCGTTTAGTAGGGTTTGTGCTGCGCTGAGGCGCTCGGGGGCAAAACGGTCATTTTGACCGGAGTGGGTCGGAATAGGACCGGATTTGGACCAAATGGGGTGCGGGGGACGCCTAATGGTTTAGTAACATTTTGGAAGGATGGACTTATCGTTTTGAGGGATTTTAAACTTTTCCAAAACGTGCCTGGAGGCCCAAGGGGCAGGTTTAGCCATTTTTCACTGAGTCGGGCTAGCAGGCGCCAGTGTTGGCCTAGGTGTTGGTTCCCAAGACCGCCCGGTCTTGGAAAACTACCTGTGCGATGTTGGTCTCTAAGAATGCCTGGTCTTAGAGAGCTACCTGTAAGGTGGTGTTGGTTCTTGAGAACGCCTTGTCCCAAAAAGCTACCTAAAAGGGTGGTGTTAATCCTTGAGAACACCCAGTCTCGGAGAACTACCGAATGACGGACATTCTACATTGGCGGGCTAGCAGGCGCTAGAAGTGAACCGTCTGGAATTTTTGATGAGGTGGTTGTCCCCGAGATCGCCCGATCCCGGGAAGCTACCTGGACGGCATTAGTTTCCGAGACTGCTTAGTCCGGAAAGCTGCCTAGAATGATGGTGCTTACGGCTCTAACGGGTCTTTGAGGACCCGAGAAGTGACCAATTGACTGGATTAGAGATTGAAAGGCTCGTCTTGAGCCTGCCTGTGTTGTGATGTCGGAAACCGGTCCCGATCAGGCCGGAGATTGCCAAGCGGGCAAAAATGGGGTGCTTACAACCACACTAGCCAAAACAATTGAACAAACCACATTCTCTTCGATTCGACAACAATTGCATCGGCTCAATTGAAATGGTCCATTGATCCATCTCTATGGTGATGGAAGCCATGGAGACTCTCACCACCATACCGTACCCCACAAAGATCACCCGCCTCTCTTGTGTTCCCCTCTCTAAAATCCCATGGCCAAAGCACTTACCAACTTTCTCACTCTAATACCCTCCCTTTCCCAAAAAAAAAAAAAAAAAAAAAGGGTACAAATTCAAATGCTTTCTCTCAAGCAAACAATGGCAAAAATCGGTAGTGAGGTGTGGCTATGAAGGCTTCCACCATCGCAAGTGGTGATGATATTTGTGTAAGAATTGTGGGACCCCACTGCCTTTTGTAATTGTTAGTGGTTTTTGTAAGTCAAAATACCCTTTTTCCAACCTAATTGATCTTATGACTAATGTTAATTTCATGATTTTATATGCGAATCTTGCATGTTCTTTACTTCTTGAACTTCTATTTCTTTTTCTTGGCTCTCTTCACCCTACTTATATGAGAAAATGGAGAATTTAATTTTTTAATAATACAATTTTTATTTGCTACTATTCATTTGAATTTTTCAAATTTGTCTAGCCAATCAATTGCTTTTAAAGATGACCAGAGCTAGCCATCTATTAGTTGCAGATTTCAAGTGAAAACTAAAGACCTCGCTTAAACCCTTGACAAATCCCAGGGGTTTAATGGATTTTTCAGTATTTTTAAACGTGACTCTTTTTAAGGCCCTAATAAACACAATTTAAAAGCTTAAGCTACAAGTTACTAAAAAAAACGCATCCAAACACTTCCTAGATAAGCTCTTAGTGACTTTATTTTTGTTTTTCGCAGACCCCTTTCTCCCTAAAAGCCCCTTTCTAACAAAGGTAATAAATTAATGCAGAAACCCAAGGGGTTGGCCTGGTGGTCACGACCTAGGACCTGGAGGTCTCCTCTTCACAAGGTCTCAGCTTCGAAATTTAGTAAGTACTATCAACTAGTTGGAGTCATCCTAGGACCTTTGAGTTGGTAATTACTCAATTTGTGTAGAATGAGGGAACGCATAGGTTTCGAAATTAGTCATGGTGCGCATAAACTTGCCTGGACACCCAGTCAGGAAAAATAAATCCATATAGAACTTTTTACTAAAATGATGTGGTCTAATGAGAATCAGTCACTTATAAACAAAACACTCATTATAGTGGCTCTTAATAACAAAAATGGCAATGGTAAAATTTTTTGTACAAATTATCTAGAAGAATAATATTTTTCTTCTCACAATGTATGTATTTATAAGGGTACATGTATATGTGCTTATAACACGTCTACTCCGAATAAGTGACCCTCTCCCTGCCCCGCCCGCCAGCCGCCCCCCATTCCAACCAAGGTGGATTGAACATGCCTGATGAAAGTTGATGGCAAGGTTTACTCTTCTTCATCTTGATCAATGGAAAGATGTTGCTTATGCCAAGGATTGAATATGAGTTTGCGTTCTTTCGATTTTAAAATATAATTTATGTTTAGTAAAGATTTTTTTCGGAGGATTATAATTAAAAATATTACTATAATGATCAATGGATGATTAATGGATAGCATTAATGAAGTTTAGAATGAATAAATTAAAAGGAATCAATAATAGTACCACATATGTATTTTTTTTTAAATCAAAATTTTGAGAAAAAATATTATAATTAGTGATATTATCATACTCATGTTATAATTATCAATTGATGATCCAAATCTCACATTATAATTAGGGAAATTATCAAACTCTCAAATTGCACAAATCAATCCAACATAGGCAAATATTTTCTTGTTTGGTTTGTGACATTTGTGATTATTTTCTCATTGAAGAAATTTTAAATTTGAAAACACAACCATTTACCAATGACAATGCCATTTAAAAAGTGGTCCCTCTCTAAAATGGTGAACACATAACATGGCATGAATAGGATGCGGTTTTGCTGTGAATAATGGTTATGTTGTTGATGTGGCCCAATGAATGTTCGCAGAGTGGCAAGCCATAACAGTGTTTTTTGTTTTGTTTTGTTTTCTTTTTTTTTTTTTGTAGCAGGTTCTAAGAGTCTCTTTTAATATTGTTCAAAAAATTGACTGGCCCGGCCAACCGACCAGTTTGACCTGACCCGATCACTATATGGGTAGATAACGGATGGATTTCGACCAACCTGACTGTATTTGGTCGGGTTGCGGGGCTTTATTTTTTCACCCTAAACCAACCCGTTGTTTTGTACTAAAATTTTAGTTATTCACCCAACCCGACCCAACTAGATCACTCATTGGCTTGAATGTTGTTCCAAAATTCAACTCGATATGGTCAAGTCAGGTGGTAGGTGACTCGCCAGCCCGACCCGACCCGTGAATACCCTTAGTCTCTTTAATTTCAGGATATCATTCCGATATCTAATACAAGAAAATTGCTATTTTTACATAATATTTGTACATAAACTCTTGCCAGAATAATGTGTCAATGACAGTCTTGTAATTAAAAGTTAGTGTAGTGAATTTTTTTTTTTTTAAAGTGATAAACTCTCATTCAGACATATCATTTTATAAAAAAAAAAAAATTCATCAAATTGACTATGATTATATGTCTGATGGCATCTACTATTCTAGAAATATTAATGAACCCCCTTATTACAATTGCTCACGATACCCTTTTCTAGCTTCTAGCTAGGGTCTATTTCTTAGTTCCAACCTAGCCAATCTCTAGGGTGAAATGGCTGGGTTGACATGTATTTTCGGAAATATTTTTGTCATTTGTTCTTGGTGGTTCTCTTAAATTAAAAGAAGACCTCGTATAGAAATTTAGGCATGGAATTTGCTAAGCTATTCGACTACATTCTACTCCCACCTCTTAATTGCCTTGAAAAAAGCATCCATTATTTTCTTCCTTTTTCCTTTCTCTTGTCTTTTTTGTCCTTTTCCTTCTCCTTGTTATATGAACTTTTTGCGTTACTTTAATACAACCCCTCTTTCTCTCTTGTAATGTTTTATTTTTCATTTTCTCCTCAGTCCTCCCTTCTGTGTTTCCTCCTGTTTACAGACCAAGTGTAGAAATTTTCTTTTGCATATGAGAATGAACGTTATTTTCAATCAAGTCTAATACCAGTTTCCAATATCTTTTTTTTGGCCAGCTCCTCACTGTGATTTGTGCTTGAACACCCAAAACAAAGCGGTGAAATTTTGTTGTGTGCAACTGAAGGCATTTCAAGAGACCAAATAACCTATGTGAATACCTGAAATCACATAAAAGAAAAAGAAAAATGATATTCTTCCAGAATTATCGTAGATAATTTTGTACTATAATAATGTGACAGCAGCAATTTTATAATTAAAATATATCTTAGTAAATTTTTTGTTTTAAATTGATAGGCCCACAACTCAGTTACGTCATTCTGAATATAAATTATGTATAAACTTTTTTAATTATATAGCATTACTCAACTGAAAAAAAAAAAAACTCCAAATCAGATGATTCATTCAAGGCGACGAAATCCTACCAATCTTAAAACAGAGGAGGAGATATTTGGAAAAAGGAAAAAAAAAAAAAAAGAAGAAGAAGAAGAAGAAGAAGAAGAAGAAGAGAGCTACCAAATCTATATAATGAAACAGAGGTGGTTTTTAAAATGTCTATTAAGATGAGATTTAATTTGACTTCAAACCAACGGTTAGGATCAATTTTCAACTTCTGCGACCCACTTCAACCTCCGCCCAAATCTGTCACTCAATGGGCCCATTACCCGACCGTGGCCTCTCACACACCATCTCTGCTATCTCTGCCACTTCACTATATCTCTCTCGTCATTTCACCCCCACTGACTCTCTCTGTCTCTCTCTCTAGATCTACCCCATCTGTGTTTCTTTGTTCTCATAATACCATGGTTGTGGCATCATCGGAATCCATCGTTGTCGCCGCACCAGCCAAAACAATTGAACAAACCACATTCTCTTCGGTTCGACGACAATTGCATCGGCTCAATTGAAACGGTACATTGATCCGTCTCTATGGTGATGGAAGCCATGAAGACTCTCACCACCATACCATACCCCACAGAGACCACCCGTCCCTCTTCCTTTCTCCTCTCTTTAAAATCCCATGGCCGAAGGACTTACCGACTTTCTCTCTCTAATACCCTAACTTCTCCCCACCCCACCCCCAACCCAAAAAAAAGGGGTACAAATTCAAATGCTCTCTCTCAAGCAAACGAAGGCAAAATGGGTAGTGAAGTGTGGCTATGGAGGCTTCCACCACCGCAAGTGGTGATGATATTTGTGTAAGAATTGTGGGACCCCACTGCCTTTTGTGGTTGTTAGTGGTTTTTGTAAGTCAAAATACCCTTTTTCCAACCTAATTGATCTTATGACTAATGTTAATTTCATGATTGTATATGCGAATCTTGCATGTTTTTTACTTCTTGAACTTCTTTTTTTTTTTTTCTTGGATCTCTTCGCCCTGTTTGTATGAGAAAATGGAGAGTTTAATCATTTTAATATTACAATTTTTATTTGCTGCTGTTCATTTGAATTTTTCTAATGTCTCTAGCCAATCAGTTGCTTTTGAAGATGACCATTGTTGGCCATTTGTTAGTTGCAGATTTCAGGTCAAAACTAAAGACCTCGCTGAAACCCTTGACAAATCCTAGGGGTTTAAGGAATTTTCAACGGGTTGAGCAGATGGGTATGTGGTATTCACATTTTCAAGTGTTTTTACTTCTGAGATTTTGGAATTAGAGCGTCACCTCTTTATTTGTTCTTTCATTTTTGCGTACCTAATTAGATTCTTAATTTTTAGGAGCTGGCTATGTTAAAATTGGTTTGGTGTACTTCAGATTGGATTTTTTGATATTCAGAATAGATTTTTTTATTTTATTTTTTTGATAAATTATTCTGACATGATAATTATGTTTTGTTTCACGAGTCTAGGTTTTGCTAGAGATGGATTGGCTGGTGGCCTATTAGCTGGTGCGTTGGCTAGAAACAGTGAGATCTCTCGTACTTGGGTTTCAAATACACTCACCAAACCATCTAACAAAGGGTATCTACTGTACTTGTAAGAGGGAGTAAGGGGTAAAGTGGTACTCCATGGTATTGAATAATGTCTGGGAAATCAAACATACCACCGACTTTTTATTTTTGTTTGTCGATTTATAGACTTCAATTTATTTTTTTGTATACCTTTTGTATAGATTGTTAAATAGGGAATGGGGTTCTGGAAATGTGCATTTTTCAAACTCAATTACTTTTAAGTAAGTTGTTGAGATTAGATGAGTGTTGTTGATGTTATTTATGTAGGGTTTTTAATAAAATGTAATGTTGAAACTTTAATTTGGGTATCAGTAATCCTTTCAGATAGTCGTAAAACATAAGGACAGTATTTGTTTTTGCATCAATTTGGTATATTGTAAAATGATTTAAGGTTATAATGCTTTGTATTTAAGTTGGTTTAGCTTACTTTTCTCTTTGTTTTTTTCAGTCTCTGGCGTCTACTTCTAAGTCTTGCAAGTTTAATCTCTAATAATGACTCTGAACTCAAACAAATCAAATCTAAAATTTTCTCAATATCAAACATATACAAGTTTAAATTTGTTGGAGAGTGCACGGCTCAAGTTTTAGTTTTGCAAGTGTAATCTCACTATTGAATGTGTACAAAATTACATTACTGGAGAGTGGTTGCGCATTCTTGGAAGAGATATTTCATTCAGCCAAAAAATTCACACAGACTACATGATAGGGTCAATGAGAGCATTTAATCGCGAAAAAAAAAAAGTGTTTTTCTTTAAAATAAATCAGTAGATATATTAATTTAGGGGTGAACATTAGTCAGGTCGGGTTAGGCATAAACCAGAAATAATGTTTATCGGGTCTTGAAATAAATTTCAAACTCACCCATTTAAAAAATTACATTGTCAGACTCTCCCTAGCCTACTCATTTTACCTGAATTTTTTTAAAATATTATTTTACTTATATTTATGCCCAAACTGGGCTTCTAAGAAAAATCATAAGCCCGATCATTAACATAATAATGCCTAAAAAAATTCTCAAGCCCGATACATGATGGCAGACTTGAGCGAGTTCTCTTGTATTAATCTCAAGGGATAGCTTGTTAGAGGCAGGAACAAATTGTTATCTCAGACATCCCTGAATAGGGATGACAATATGGCAGATTAGGGACAAGTTAGACTCAGGGCTGGCCCTGGGGTAAGCCCAGCAAGCCTTTGGGCTTGGGCAACCCCCCTGGGCTAGGGCAACCAAATTTTTAAAATTTTTATATAATAAATTATGCGTCTTACTAATTTTTTCTGTCTAACTTTACATCTTACCCAATAATATGACAGAGAATAGGCTTTTATTCTGTGGATCTTTTGTATCTAATAAAATTAAATAGTTTATAATTATAATATCCATTGACCGCAGAAAAAAACCTCAAGAAGTAAATTGTTTTGTCAATGTAAATGGAGAGAGAGAGAGAGAGAGAGAGAGAGAGAGAGAGAGAGAGAGAGAGAGAGAGAGAGAGAGTGTGGCTAAGTGAGTCTGATTTGGAGCCTCACTAATAGATCGAAGTGGAGTCATGAAAAGTTCGATCAGAAAAAGAAGTAATGTTGTGTTTGATTTTATCTCTAATATTATATATCGTATACAAGAAAAATATAATATTAGAGACAAAACAAAATACAACCTTACTTTTTCTTCTGATCAAACTTTCGATGGCTCCACTTCGATCTGTTGGTAGGGCTCTAAATCAGACCCACTTAGCCACACACACACACTCTCTCTCTCTCTCTCTCTCTCTCTCTCTCTCTTTATTCGTTTACACTAACAAAACAATTTACTTTTTGGGATTTTTTATCTGCTCAATGGACATTATAATTGTAAACTATTCAATTTTATTGGATACAAAAGACCCACCGAATGAAAGCCTATTCTTTGTCATTTTATTGGGTAAAATGTACAGTTATACAAAAAAAAAAAAAAAAAAGATAAGACACATAATTTATTATACAAAAGTTTTAAAATTTTGGTTGCCTTAGCCTAGGGGAGTTGTCCAAGCCCAGAGGCTTGCTGACCTTACCCCGGGGTCGGCCCTGGTTGAGTCCATGACTTTATGGCACGAGTGGAGGCACCACTACTAATAGGCTAACTACTCTTCTCCACTTACATGCACATTACTCTCATACTTGTGAGTGTATTAACTGATGAGCAAATAGTTTGAGAATGTCATTAATAGTTTATCAATTAGGATAAACAAAAACTTAAAAAACATCATAAAAGAAACACATGGTTCTCTACTTTATATCTGTACATCTACTACATCCTGGTATACAATCTATTACAGTATTGTATATAGAATAGCAATATAAATCCAAAATTACGAAAGAAACACATAGCGCTCTACCTCATTAGGAATTATGTAGGGACATCAGTGGCGGATCTACTTTGCAACTTTCATTATTTTTTGAACTTGTGTGTTTATATTTATTTGACCCTAAGTAGTGAATATGAATATGAATTTCCTCCATCCTGAGTTGGAGAAATTCTCTTGCCTTGTATATTTGGGTGTGTATCATTTGGATATGTATTTATATTTATATTTTTTTTATTTGAGTATCTTTTGTAATATTTCACTTGGTTAGTGAAATATTTATATTTCTCTCTTGTGATTGTATGTAAATTTCACCATAAACAAAAATTGTAGATCTGCCCTCGCATTACGTCATAGTGCTTATGTGTGGTTATGTTGCAATCAAATTGTGATACTTATTATCTTTTTCTCATGGAAGGAATCTTAAATTTAAAACCTTACTTTTTTTTCCTGTTAATCGGTTGTCCGGGTCAGCTTGCGCATACATCAACTAATTGTGAGTCTATGTAGTCCCCCGTTTTACATAAACCGGGTAATTACCATATCAAAGACCTAGATAATTTAAAACCATACCTGGTCTATGATAATGCCTACTAATTTGTTACATAATGTTGTCTCCCTCTAAAATAAAATGCACACATAGCTTCACATACATAAATTGGCGCACTGTGTAGGCCTAATGACATGGTGTGATGGTTACTTTGGGTAATATTTGATGCTTTATATTTGGGTAGACTAATATGTAGGTTTATCCCTTGCAGGGGTCAAGGAGATATGGCTCCAGTAGGGGATAGCTTCGAGAGGGGTTGGTTGGAAGAAAAAGTGGATGATCAGGGTATAGTTTTTGATGGTGATGTGAAGATGAAGGAAGATAGTTTATCTTCTAAGTTTAGGTGATGGGAAAAGGGAGTTTCCATGGGGATTTGAAAATGAAGGAAGATGGGTTATCTTCCAAATTTAGGTTAGGAAAAGGGTTAAAGGTCTAAGTAAATTTATGGAATTCCTTGTGAAGGATTTGAGAATGATTCTTTGAGGCTGTTATCTTTTATTGGAGCCAATTAGAGGCCAAAGATGGATGATAACTCTGCTAGGAGGAGTGGGGGAAGTGTAGCTCTAGGAGTGGAAGGGAGTTGAAGAACTTGGATAGGCCAATCAATTCTTTTGGTCCTTTTATGGTCTTTTGGGTCTCCATAGAGGCTTGAGTAGTTGTACTATTCTTTGCTTCTGTTGCTTTGTGTTGGTGATGCCCCCTTGGAACTTTTTTTTTAATATTTTAATTTACTTCACTTATCAACCCAAAAAAAAAAAGAAAAGAAAAAGGTCTCTTTCCATACTAATTGTTGCTTTGTGTTGCTTGAATTTTCTTTTCCAACTTATTACCTTTGTAAACTTCTTCGTATGTAACATGTTCAATTATTGAATTTGTTGGTCACTTTACATCCATGTTTGGAAAGTCACCAACAAAATTGAAAATAATTCTTCTGAGAGATGTTAGGAGACTATGATAATTACATCCATGTTTGGTGGTCACAAAATTGAAAATATATGTGGTGTAGCTGTGCAGCTGCATCTTTTGTGAAGTATAAGAATGACAATACATGTTTGAAATGCCATAAGCAATTTAAAGAACTTGAATGACACATGAGTGATTAAAACACTGGAAAAAGAACTTTAGTGTGTTTCTTTACTTTGATGACCTGAGCAACATGGATGAAATTGATGCAACAATATCAATGAAGTTAGCAGGTAAATAATAAAAGAGTTCATTGTAGAATTATAAGGGGAGTGGACAGTAGTGAGGTGACAACCAAGAGAACCATAGCAATATTTTCCCAAGCGTCCTGTGGTGACTTTTATGACTCTGTTTGCACCTAACCCAGTGCAAAATCATTCAACTTATTCAAGCAACTAAATGCATAAACAACAATAAGGAAAGTCATACTCGGTAAGAATGCATATACCGTTTTGCTGGTTTCACTGCGAGGCATGAGATGTTAGAACCACTGACCATACCGATCCCTTGATTAATTATTTTTACTTGTTTTTTGAATTGTTTTTAGCATCTTTATCATGCAAATATGAACCAAAATGGTGTCACCAAGTCAGCTAATATGTTATTATTATAGCTTACCGGCAGCCCCTTGTGCCTTAACTAAACTAATAATATTATTAGTTTGCCTGTTGTGGTTTGCTGATGAGACTTTGCAGTACTATGTGTCATTTGCAGTACTAAGTGTCATTATTTGATCATCAATATGAAGTATATACTAGTTCTTATGCTGTCTCAAGAAAGGTTGAGTTTCGTAATTTTGAGACTAGGTTAATGGCTGAAATGACCTAAATGACTTAATTACCTCTAGTTAGATACATTATTTATTATTACATACTATATTACAGTGCAATATATTAAAATACAGTAATGTTATTAAAATACGGTAATAATAAATTATATATTAGTAAATTTGTGTGACATATATTATATATTATACTACAGTGTAGTACATTAAAATATATAAAATTATAAAATATACATTAATATAAAATTATAAATGAATCAAATTTTGTAATGTACCGATATATAAATAATATAATATAATATTATGTTATAATATATAATATACTATAATTAGTATATTATCGTATTGTATAATAAATCAATATATATTAATTGACGATAAATTACTTTTCTAATTTAGTAAGGGATAAATAGTTTTTTTGTCACAGTTTCAACAAGATTAATCCCAACTTCTATTCCATGTGTAAACAAAAATGAGATTTGGGAATAATTTGGAACTATGAGTCCTAGAATTACTAGTCATTGAGCTCTTAGTCTCAAAACTTCTTGGTTGGCCCAAAAATCAAACATGCCAATATATAAGATCTAAGGTAAATTTTCAAAAACTTAGAAGGGGCCATAACCCTCCCGCCCCCTTTTTGGTCCTTTTATGCCCGTGTGCTTTGCCCTCCTTTGCAACCCATCTCTTGAGGTTGTTTTGCCCGTGATATTGCTAAGCCTTCCTTTGCAGGTTTGCAGCCCATTTCAAACTTACTTAGCTACACGGACATATAATATTGCCCAGTGCAAGAGGTTCTCATAATTATAAGATGAAACTCGATTACGAGCTATAAGGTATAGTGTTTTAAGTACTTATTTTATTATTACTATTATTTAAATATGACAAATATAAATAAGAATAAGGACAACATTCGTGTAAGGCAAAAAACTAAAATAAGAGAATATTAATTGAAATTTAGTGAGATGTTTAAAATGCATCTTATGGGTCGAATAAATACGGGGCCCAAACCAGTTTACAAGCTCAAAAGGATTAGCACTGCCGAATTGGGCCTGGAGCAGCTCAGAGGCAATTATTACAACACAGGCCCAGGTCATTTTACTAGCCCAAGCTAAAATCCTCTCAGCCTAACTTACGGATATAATCATTCGGAGAGTCAGAGCATTTAATGGAGAACAGACCAGCATTCAATGAGGAGGAGGCGCTGCACACAATGACGACGCTCACGTCCGGTCAGTTAAGCTCGAGTATGGCGATAAAGATAAAATTACGTTCGATCAGCTAGCTCTAGCCGGCATAGATCTGTGCAGTGAGCCATAATTATTGGAGCAGGCTCGATAGAGAACACTACACCATAAAACACAGAACCTTGAAAAAGCAAGGTATGATTAATCCAATTAAGTGATACATACTTATTATTTTTCCTTTATTCTTAATTGAGATTGTTAACTTGACTGTCGAAGTGTGATCGGCCCAAAGAGGGTCGAACCATATTCTAACTCCTTCATCTCTTTATAGCAGGTTGGAAACTCATTAATATTGGTTTGAGTGATCGGCCAAGCCTTCCTAGAAATCTCACTTACAATTGGCGCTGTCTGTGGGAAGGTCCAAGTAAGCATGAGTACCAACTTCTTAGAGAGAAGAGGAGTCCATGCCACCGGACGAAGGAACGAAAGGCCTTCTGGCAATGATAATACCAACTTGGTTGGCCACCAAACCACCTCTAAAAGAAGCAATAGGGATTGGATGAGGAGGTCGGAGACACGGTCTACTATTGGAATCCACTAAAGAACACGAGACGAGTTACGGAGGGACCCATACTATGCCAGGGGACCAAATCTCCATAGAGATCATCACCGGGACTTGGGCCCTTCACTTTCCAGTGGACGTGTGCCCAATGACCATTCACTTCATGCTACTGAAAGGGAACTTCGGTGATGTGACGACGAAATTGCCAGGCTTACTTCCTAGGTCAGAGCAATGAGGGATGCAATATCCAAGAAGGATGACCGAGCTAGAGGAGGATCACTGGCCCATCGCAATGAAAGAAGGAGTCAAGATCCTAGAAGCAGAAGTTCAACGCCACTGCACATTGTTAGGAGCCATGCCTCTAGCAGCAGCCGCAACAGTAAAAAATGAGAAGATCGGCACCACAGGAGGAGCCGAACACTGCAGGACAAAGATCGGCTTAGAACCGGTCAACAATAAAAGGAATGGGAGAGGTGGCTAAAAGAGAAACTTGATAATAGAGAGCAGCTCCCCAAAACACGTCCTATTCAGGGACGTGGTCAGCAGAGCCTTAGTTCAAATAACGTCCACACCTTTCACGGAGGAGATTGAAAGCCGCCAGCCTCCGAGAAAGTTCGCTCCACCAAAGTTCACACCATATGACGGAAAGACCAATCCAATCAATCACGTTTGCCATTATAAGAAAATGATGGCACTCTGAAGTGGAGATCAATCGTTAATGTGTCGAGTATTCCCATCTAGTCTGGGAGAGGTGGCCTTATGATGGCTCTATAAGTTGCCGTCCGAATCAGTATCAAACTGGAGACAACTTACCAAACTGTTCACTGCTCACTTCATAGCCAACAACAAGCAGCCTAGGGAAGTAAACTTCCTACTCACTTTACGGAAGAATGATGGAGAGGGATTACAGACGTATGCGCAGTGCTACTGGGCAGCCTACAATGAGATTGACGAGTGCAGAGAACAGCTGGCTGTAACTCAGTTCAAAATCAGCTTGCCCATAGAGCACTGCCAGCGACAGTCCTTAATAAAGAAACCAGGCCTTACGGTGTAAGAATTAATGTCGAGAATCGAGCGATATACGAGGTTGGAAGAGGATGTATCGTAGCCCGCTGCCGAGAAGGTTGGCATTATTGTCGAAAAGAAGAATGGGCGTGACGCAAAGAAGTTTCAGCGGGAAGACAACAACGACTGAAGCAATAAGGCAAGCAATGGGGTCTACACTATCTTGAAGGACCCCATTTATAAGATTTTGCCCCAAATCTGCAACAAGCCGTTCTTCAAATGGCCCCCGAAGTTGGGAGCAGACCCTACAGACCAAGACTAAGGGAAGTTTTGCTCCTATCATGAGGAGAGGGGGCATTAAACAAAAAATTGTCGACATCTAAAAAATCACCTTGAAGATCTGGCGAAGGCTGGCCATCTTAACCAGTATATCGATAGAGAAAAGACAAAACGGGGGGCCGAGTAGCCAAGGCTGGAGCCCCCCCCCCCCCCCCCCCCCCCCCCCCCCCCCCCCCCCCCCCCCCCCCCCCCCCCCGGCAAAAAGAAGACAGAGTTAAACCGATCTAGGTGATCAACGTGCTGCATGGATTGGAAAAATTAGAAACTATCGACCGGCACAGATACCAGGCTAATATTCAAAAGACTGTACATTTGAGGGAGGTGATGCAGATAGGCCCCCTCCGAAGAAAGTCAAGGTCGGTGATGATACTGCGACTATAACCTTTACTGACGAAGATCTCGTGGGAGTTCAAACTCCCCACAATAACGCACTGGTTGTAACCTTACGCATGACAGGTTGTGACGCGAAGCGACTACTCATCGACTAGGGGAGCTCCTCCGAGGTTATGTACTACGACCTCTTCAAGAAGCTAGAGCTGAAGGATGCCGACCTCCAGCTCTTGCTCAATCTATTGATCAGGTTTAGCTCCGATCCAATTTGGCCACTTAAAAAGGTAACTATCCCTGTTACGACGGGAGGAATTACTCTGCAGACAGAATTCATGGTGGTCAATGTACCATCCCCATATAATGCAATCATAGGCTGAACATGGTTGCACCTCATGAAGGCTATCCCATCCTCCTACCACCAAATAATTCGATTCTCTTCCCCAGAGGGGGTGCAAGAGATAAGAGGGGAACACGTCGCTATCAAGCAATGCTCCTTTACGGCATGTGCAACAAAAGCATGAAGAGCTCTTCCTTTACCTCGCAGTTTTGGAGCATGCGGTCAGTGTCGTGCTACTTTGATAGGAAGATCGACAACAGAAGCTGGTCTACTATATTAGCAAAACTCTCTTGGGGGCAGAAAACAGATATCTACCGTTAGGAAAACTGGCACTTGCATTGATAGTGGCGTCACGCAAATTGGTGCACTACTTCTAGGCACACACCATCAACATGCTCACGGACCACCAGCTAAAACGCACTACTTCCAAGGAGAATTTGACATCAAGTTCCAACCACAAACTTTAGTTAAAGGCCAGGTATTGACTGACTTTATTGCCGAAATTTCTATTAAACTTCTATAAGAAACCAATCTAACCCCGATTCCCGATACACAAGATGATGACCTGTCCTTGGGCCTTTGGAAGAAAGCTGATCATTGGAAGCCGTTTACTGACAGAGCATCCAATGACTAGGGGGCAAATTCAGGGATAGTTCTCATAGGGTATGGCATTGGAGCAAGTCATTCAGATGGAGTTCACTGCTTTAAACAATGAGTCAGAATATGAGGCTCTACTCGCAGGGTTACGCCGAGCTATTGATCTCAAAATTGCCAAAATCACGATCTACTTAGATTTCCAGCTAAGTAGTGAATCAGATCATTGAAAAACAGACTCGCCCAATGGGGCCTGAAGTAGCCTAGAGGCAATTATTACAACACAGGCCCAAGTCATTTTACCAGCCCAAGCTAAAATCCTCTCAACCTAACTTATGAATATAATCATTTGGAGAGTCAGAATATTTAATGGAGAACAAACCCGCATTCAATGCAGAGGAGGCGCTGCACACAACGACGACACTCATGTCTAGTCAGTCAAGCTCGAGCATGGCAATAAAGGTAAAATTACTTCCGATCATCCAACATAGACCTATGTAGTAAGTCATGATTATCGAAGTAGGCTCGACAGATAACACTACACTATAAAATACAGCATCTTGAAGAAGTAAGGCATGATCAATCCAATTAAGCAATACACACTTATTATTTTTACTTTATTCTTAGTTGAGATTGCTAACTTGACCATCGGAGTGTGATCGGCCTAAAGAGAGTTGACCCATTCTAACTACTTCATCTCTTTACAACAGGTTGGAAACTCATTGATATTAGTTCGAATGATTGGTCAGGCCTTCCCAAAAATCACACTTACACACCTAAGTGCCACTTCAAAAAAAAAAAAATATTATCATAGAAGTTTACATTCTAATATTTAAAGGCTGGATTAATATTAATGAAGAGTTCTAGTTTTAAAAAGTCTTGATTTCTACAACATAACACAAAAATTATGTAATATAGTACCAGAACTTGTGTTTTCCATCTGGGGTTGGGCCTGTACTTCTAATTGGGCCATCTCCCAGGTCATTGATCATCCAGCTCGAGCCCGACCTGGAAGGGCACTATACATCTATTCTAATATATAATGACAGTACCCTAGAAGTTGCATATCTCTTTCACTTGTCAAAAACAACCTTAAAATTTTTAAAATTTACATATTTATTTTAATTTATAAATTGAAACAATTAAGGGTAACTTTGACTATTTAAATTCCTTTTTACAATTGAATGTCTTCGCTCACGTATCTGTTGCAAAAGAGTGGCACGTGCATCGTGTGTGCCCCATCCTCTAAGTATATATAAATATAATCATTTATTTTAATTAACCTTGTAAGGTTATGTAATTGGCTAAATTTCGTGTCAAGTCTTGTTTGATGTAATTTGGGGAATTGGGATATCTATCACAAACATTCGGAAAGGATTTGAAGCTTATTCATGCAAGCTTGTGTTAAGAGAGACTTGTATGATACATTTTGGCTGATGAAGGGGACTTCGAGGGATGTTAATAGACTTCTAGGGATCCTCGAGGGATGTCGATGACAAAAATAGTGTGCTACCTGCAGAATATGACTTCGAGGGGTCCTTGAGGGACGTTAAGGGATCTCGAGGGCAAAAACAGTGAGCTTGTAAAATCTGGGATTTCGGTTGAAGGATCCTCAAGGGATTGAGCTGACTTCGCGGGATCTCGAGGGAGCGAGCTGCACGAATTCTGGATTCTCGATAATCACGCTGCTAGGGTTTTTTTTGCCTATTTAAAGCCCAACACACTTCCCCAGACCTAGATTTGAGCCGCCACATTGAACACTCTTAGAGAGAAGTGTTTTCCACCTTCCAAAAGGCTTAGAAACGAAGCTTAGCAAGAATCTACTTCAACCCAATTGAAGAGATCAAGAGTCTTGAAGGAGTTCAAGGCGAGAAATCCATTTTAAGGGGATCTGAACGGTGGTCAAGCACGAAGACGGTGAATCGTGGATACGAGCAAGGTCCAAACAATCATTAGATCAATGTGTTGATAGGTTTTGATTGTAAAAAGTCTTGTAACCATTTGAACTACAAGTTATAGTACATGATCTTTGTCCGGCAAAGGGGACATATGGTTTTTCTCCCAGTTAGGGTTTCCACAGCAAAAACCTTGTGTGTTCTTGGTTAAATGGTTTGTTCTCTCTTCTATCTTGGATTGTTCAATATTGTTTATAGCCATTACATCTTGACCTAATATTGTAGTGATTAGTCTCTTAGAAAAAACATAGACAAAGGCTAGGTTTCTTCAATTGGTATCAGTGCAGGACATTGCTTGATTGCTACCGAGTTAGGTGGTGCTCAACCGCAAGTGCACGGGTCGCGATGCAATATAGAATCTCGAAAGTACGAGTATCGTCCCTCAAGGAGCAATGCCAAGGTGATCACAAGAATACTCTAACACTAAACCCAATCCTAACTTCACTCAACTGATGCTTCTAGAAAGAGAAAAGAAAAATCTTGTGTTTGGTTTTTTGAATGAGTTAAACTATATCTAAATAATGAAAGTGAATAAATTTGATTAAAACTTTATAAAGAAAATGACTCAGAATCAATTGATCTGATTAATCAAGTTTCTTGGAATCCCAATGAAGGTTTTATATAACTTAAATCCCTCGACTACTTCATGAGTCTCGGATTCGGAAGATTTAGCTTTGTAACCAATAATTCCTTCAATCTTCAACTTCTAGAATAGTTCGGATTGTTGTAATCAAGGACATGCATCATCGATTCATGCAATACATGTATGGAACCTAACTCATGCATAAACGTTACAAGGTAGTGTATATACTGAGTGCGGTATTCGCGCATAAGCGTTACCGAACATAATAGGACTTCCAGGTTTTTAAAAGTATCTAGAATGAAGAAGAAGAAGGAGAAGAATAAAAATCAAGAAGATGTAGCAATGAATCCAACCTTACCTTCATTGGTCATCCTTGACCCCCGATTAATCTTCACAATCAATCCCGAGTTGAGAGAGTTAGCTGCTCATGGCCATGAAAAAACAATAGATTGAATGTTGAAAGTTTGCTAGAATATGAACGAACATGTGATGAACTACGAATCTTGAATTAAATGCAGCAACTATTAATTCTTGAACACAATCTTGAATTAAAACAATAAAACTTGAATTTATTAGAACTAATTACAAGAATAATGATAAACTTAATTACTCCTATGAATCTAGACTAAAAAGTAGTAAAAACCCTCAAGAAAAACGTCCCCCCCTCTATAAAATCGAAGAGATATATATATATATATACATCGCGAGCTGAGTCCTAATAGGAATAGGAAACTTCGACCCAAAATCCTTCTTAGAGTTCGAACCCTCTTCAGAGCGTTCGAACCCTCAGCAGCCTGAATTACACATTTTTCTTCTTATGGTTCGAACGCCCATTTCCCCTTTAAAATCAGGGTTCGAACCCTAAGGCCTGTACATGCCTGTTTTATTTGTCCAGTTTAAGAGAGTTCGAACCCTCATATGGGAGTTCGAACCCTAAGGTAAAAATTCCATTATTCTTCAACTCTTGCTAGCCATGGTTCGAACGCCCAATTCCTTTTTAGTTACACCATTCGAACTCTCAGTGTGTTTTTCCCTAATTTCCAGCTATCTTTCCTTATCCCTTTGCAGCTTCAATTCAAGGCTTTTGGAGTCCCTTTCTTGCAATGCTCGTTAGACGCGAACTTGCACAACTTTGTGAGATCTTTCCAACGACGCATCCTTCATTTCATTCCAAGCTACGAAGAATAAGTTGCACGTTTCCCAAGATAAATTCCAGCAATGGTCCTCGACATGCGCACCCGTACTCCAGATCACTTTTATGGCTCCAAATCCTCTTCTTTGTCGACGTTTACCTGCAATGAACTCAAAACACAATTATCAGTACATAATACACTAAAGAGGGTATAATTAACCTAATCTAGAGCTAACTTAGGTCAGTTTAGTTGCATTAAACTACACTTATGCAGCTCAGTCAAACACTCAAAATCTTTTTGGTTTTTGAAATAGTGAGATCCTTATCGCCTATATCTATGGATTTGCCTAGAGAATGTAGTTCTACTGTTAGATCTCCATTACTTGATGGAACCAACTACCCCTATTGGAAAGTAAAGATGAGAGCTTTCCTTAAGTCAATCGATGAATGTGTTTAGCTTGTTGTACTTAATGGCTGGACTCTACCCACAGTCACAACTGGAACTGTAACGACTTTAAAATCAACCATGTTGTGGGATAAAACTGATTTTTATTATTGTGGATGGAATAATAAAGCCATGAATGCCATCTATAAAGGTGTCACAACTGTGGAGTTTTGACAAATCTCAAGCTGTGAAATCGCTAAAGAGGCATGGGATATTTTATAGATTACCCATGAAGGTATTACAACTGTAAAAATAGCCAAACTTCAGCGATTGACTACTGCTTTTGAAACCTTGAGAATGGAAGACGATGAAAATTTTGATCAATTCTATTTTAAACTTAGTGACATCGTCAACTCAAGTTTCAATCTAGGTGAACAAATATTTCCATCTAAAATCGTTCGAAAATTTTTGAGATTTTTACCGGAAAGATTTCAAGCCAAGGTTATATGTAATATCTCAAACCTCTATTTATTTAATTTGATGTGAATTTCTAGTGTTTGTATTGTTTAATGTTAGTTATTTCATTATTTGGGTCAAGAATGACCAAGAAGAGCTTGTGTTGTAACTTAAGCTCATGAGGTGAGACACATGGGATTATTCCCATGTGTATCACACTTATATACACCATGTATATGCAAACACACAAAAAATTCACACACACAACCGGTTGAGAGAGGGAGAAAGAGAGAAGAGAAAGAAGGAAGGGGAGATTGAAGCCATTGAAGATTTAACCAAGCTTGAAGAAAGGTAAGGTTTCATTTCTCTCTCTACAAATTATGTATGTATATGTATCTATCTTATTGGGTAATTGTGTATATGCATCTACGAGTGTTGTTATTGAGTTTGGGGGGACCCTTGGGTCCCAATCACTTTGATTTTGAGAGCTTGAAGCTCATTGTTGAGGATTGGGATTAGGGTTGAGAAAACTCCCAATTTGAGAACATGTTAGGGTTTTGAATTCTTTCTCTAGATCCCTTTGTTTTGGTTGTTCTTTCTCCCATATTTTGAGTTATTGTGATGTTCTTGAGTTTTCTTTCAAGTTCTTTTATGGTTGGGAGAGTTTGGTTGCATTTTGGTAGAGATTGGCGAGTTTTTGGTTCAAATTTCTACTGCTGCGTAGCAGGGCGTTCAAACACCCAATATGGCATTCGAACGGTGGGAGTTTTTGGCCTTGGCGTTCGAACGGCCCAGGTGGGAGTTCAAATGGCCCGTAGGCAAGAACTCAAGTTTTGGTTTGGTGTTTGAATGGCCCGAGAGGAGCCACCCCCATTTTTGCCTTGGCGTTCAAACAGCCCAGGGAGGCGTTCTAACGGCATGAGAGCTGTTTGGCCATTTTGGCCTAGGCGTTCGAATGGCCCATTTGGGCATTCGAACGGTTGGCCTATTTTGACCCTATTTTGCAATTTAGTCGTAACTTGCTCCAGAAAACTTGGTTTTGAGCACCGTTTGAAGCTTTAGATAGTAGACGCATATACCTTTTCATTCGTGTAAAGTTTATACCCTAACTCCTTATGGGTTTTGAGATATTGGAGTTTAAAGTTAACCTAAGTTTATGCCAAAAACCTTGTTTTCCAAAATATTAGCTCATTTTTCACGAGACCCAACTTCTTCACCCGAAATGCATTTTTGACCCATAACCTTTCAAATTAAAGGCCTTTAAGTTTATTTTCATATGAAACTAGCCTAGAATATGAATTCTTTGTTTGGGGTGGTTAGGATGCAATGAAAGAATCGATGTTCTGGGTTTCATACTTCACCTTCAACCTTATGTGCTCGTTTTACGTTAGGACTTTGCCTTAGAGATTAATCTCGTTCTTCCTTTGTGAGGGTGGGGTATTGGTGAATTGAGGTCGAGCGAGTTATGTGTTTAGTCAGCTTATATGTTACCGCTTTGCCTTGGAACCTTATATTGATGTTTCTATACTTCTATGTGCATTTTGTGTGGGAACACCTTGTTTGACACCTGTTCTATTGGAGAGAGGTGAGTAACGATATGCCATGAGTCAAACTCTATTATTCTCCAAATGTTTTAAGCTCACTTCTATATCATGAATGTTTTTCATATATTTCAATGCATCAATGTTATGTTCAATTATAAATGTCATATTTCAAACGCATGCAAGTTACATTATGTTCTGAATGAAAACCATGGACTATAATGTTCAAATGAAAGAGATGCTAAGTTTCTAATGTATGGTGCCAATTCGGGTCTTCTCATGGCAAGACCTTAATCTAGCCCGATAGGCCTACGATAGAGGACGGTAAATAAACTATCTATGTTGAGAGATGTCCCTGGCCTAAAGAGCCTTAGCGTGACCTACATGGTTACTATAGAGCTTAGCTCATATGTCGGGTTGTAGCACATTTATATTTTAAACCAAGAACCATGATATGTTCAAATACTTTACGACAAGTTACGTAATGCTATATCAAGAATAATGTTATGCTGCATCTTTTCTTATGATACCATGTTTTGAAATGTTGAAACATTTCAAATGATGTTTATGTTACCTATGAATTTTGAGCATATGCTTTATACATTCAAAAGTTCATATCCTTATGCATAAATGGTTATTTATTTTTATATGTTGGATAATTGCTAGTCCATGATATTTTCTCACTCATGCATCATTGTTATTCACTAAGCATTAGCTTACATTTTCTCAAATGATTTTCAGGTAACCAATCCGAGAGGCCCTAAAGCGAAGCCATATATGGATTTTGAGCTACGTCCCACGGGCCTATGTTTTGTAATATGTTTGAGGGTTGGACCCCAATGTTTTGTAATGGTATAAATGTTATAACTTTGGCGGGCCTTGATTAGGCCCATATGTATGTTATGTTTTGGATTAGGCAAAACTCTGCCATATATGACAGATTATGTTTTCAAGTTATCAAAAGTTCTATTTTTTTGCAATTATGCATCATTCTATATGATTATGCACAGGTGATCAACCAGTTTATGTAATGCGGCCTTGGGTAGCCTTGCTACTGGCCAGTCATGTACCCTAAATCCATACAGACCGGGTTATGGGGCGTAACATTACAGCAATAGAAGAAAGTAGGGATGTTGACTTCATGAAGGTAGAAGACTTAGTGGATTCCTTACAAACCTTCGAAGCTAATTTTTGTCAATCTAAAAGGAACAAAAGCATTGCTTTTAATTCCATTAAGGAAGACATGAATGAAGCTATTGATAGTGACATTGAAAAAAGTCTTGAAGATATAGCCATTTTTGTCAAAAAAATTAAAAAAATTTCAAAAAAAAAAAAAAGAAGGCCAATCTTCTTCTGTTGATAAAAATAAAAGAAAATCTTTTGACATGACTAAGTTTGTAAGGAAATCTTCTGATGAGTCTGATCAGAAACAATGTTTTGAGTGTCATGGCTAGGATATATTGCATATGATTGTCCTAACAAGAAGAAGGAAAAAGGAAGCAAAGTTTTGACTATCACATGGAGTGATTCAGAAAAAGAAGAAGAGTCTCACAAAGAGGATGACTATGAGAACTTCACAGCTTTTGCAGCCTTTGCATATAAGGTAATTGAAGCGTCATCAAAGCCCCAATAAGTAGAAAAGTTCGATGAGTTTGATGGTACTATAGGGTCTCTTAAGGAGGAAGAAGGAGAATTTGATGATGAAGATAAGAGTGAACTTCAGCTGACCTATGATTAACTTTATCAACAATACTACAGATTGACAAAAGTTAATTTCAAACTGGGAACAAAATTAAAGAAGGTAATTGATGAAGTTGAAGTTTTGAAAAAGGAGAACATTGATACTTAAGCTGAAGTTAGTCAATTGAAAACTCACAAATTAATCTTGACTAATGAAGTTAAGTTTCTTGAGAAAGATGCATATGACAGATAAGAGTTCAAAAATGCACTTGAAGAAAAGGTGAAAAAGCTTGAAACTGAACTGGCTAATGCTCATCTGTCTTTTAAGAAATTTGATGCAAGTTCACAAAAGATTGATGAAATTTGGAATGCACAAAGGAGCTATTGTGACATGACTGGGATTGGATACACAGAGAAGGATTCTAAAGCTTCCCAACCGGCAAGTAAGCCTAATTCTATGAAGGCTTTAAGGTAAGTCTTCCATACCAAGTAAGGCTAAGCATGCTGTGGTTGTTTCCTCATGCCACCATTACGGAATTAAAGGGCACATTAGGCCTCACTGTCCTAATTTGAAGGCCAAGGTTGTGACTTCCAAGAAGAACACCACCACATATGCACATGTTGTGCCAAATGTTAACACCAAGCTTACTAGGTTTGTTCCTACTTGTCATCAATGTGGTGTTATGGGTCATATTCGGACTCATTGTCCTAGATTGGAGACTAAGCATGTGCCTTGTGAATTCATTACTACTCATGTGAAGTCCAAATCTCCTAAGGTTGTTCAATCTCTAAAGTTAACCCTGTTTGTCATCATTGTGGTGTGTTTTGTCACATTAGACCATATTGTTGTAAATTAAATAGGGTCTTTAGTTCCCATGCTTATAATCAACCTAGGAATCAATAGGAGAGATTAAAAAAATCATATTAGAGTCCTTACTATGCATGTGAGTAGATCTGTTTCCAAGCCAAGACAAGTTTCCAAAAATTATAGCCAAAAGGGGAACCACAATGCCAATGCATGACCTAGGACTACACCCACCCCTTATGAGTTTATTGAAAAACCTAAGGTAACTGTTATATGGGTGAGAAAATCTTATTTGAAATCTTTGAGAACCCCTAAGAAATTTGTAAGGGCAAGTCTTATGGAGTAAAAGCTATTTGTGTCATAGACTACGATGTGCTTCATGTTTATTTTGTTATCCTAGTTGATTACACCGTAAAAGTATAATTATTGGCTTTTAATTCGCACTTTGTTAGAGTTGAATTATTGTTAATTTCCTTATTTTAGTTAGATATATATTTTATTATATTTTGTGTGTTTTTTGTAGGTTATAGAGCTAATAAAGGCAAATTAGACGCAAAGAATGATCAAGGTGGGTTCAAACGAACAAACCGGTGATGAGAAGTCCAACCTGTCTTGATATTTGGCCATAACTTTTTACTCCAATGTTCAATTGAGCTGATTTTTCCGTCATTAGAAAGAAGATTTCAAGCTCTACAACTTTGCCTTCATGTGCATTGGCTGAATTGAGCTCTAGTGTGGTCAAATCAAGTTTCGAAATTTCTAGGTCGAATAGTTACTATTCACCATTCGGACGGTTACTGTTCATTAGACGGTGAACAGTACCTATTCGAATGGTGAGTCTGGACGCACTTCAGACGGCCGTCAAATGCACCGTCCGAACGGTATTCGGACGGTTACTGTTCATCCACATTGAATT
>CM065384.1:35465000-35502500 GCA_033060915.1 Euryodendron excelsum | reverse complement strand
CCCACTTGGGGGGCTCAAAATTGAAAAATTACACCAACGAAGATAAACTATCGAATGCTCTTAATTTAAGAGTAATAGAAATAAGATTAAATATTAAATCAACTATCGAATACTCTTAATTTAGGAGGAATAGACATAAGATTAAATATTAAATCAATGCATAAACTATAAAGTTGGTATCTATTAGCCTTCACAAAATATGAACAAAAGATAAGTCGCAAAATAATTATTTTTTGATACGTCTTAGCTTAATCATCTATCAAAGTGACACTCGATGTTTTTTCATGTCTCGCAAGTCTTCTAGGATTTTCTCTGTGCTAGACTTCATAGCAATTTTCCTTTTAATGTACACAACCAAAGTTTCATCCATTGAATACAAAAATCATCCTTTTTAAATAATATATAATATGAACTTTCGAGTAATTGGATGTAAACAGCTATGAATTGCTTTCAAATGGTTAATAAGTATTCCAAGATGGGGAAAAAAAGGTTTCAGCAGAAACATACAAAAAAATTTGTAATTTATGTACTACTCCAGTAGTTCAATTCAATGTTGCTAAATCATAAACTGTGTTTTTTCTTCCTTGTCATGGTTTCCTATAGTCCTATAAATTGCATCACATAATATAAATGATTAAAAACACAATACTCACAAATGGATTAACCATTCTAGGAAACAGAGCAAGGAAAGTTGTTATTCAGCTCAGTTTAGTAGACTTTTTTTTCAATCTTCAAGAGAGTGAGACTCACAAGTGGATCCAACTCTAATCATTTCTTAAAAAAAACATTGTCATGTAATAATAAAATTTCAACCCACTTCTTAAGAATTAAAATCTGTAAAACACATTTCCCATGGAACAAAAAATAAATTTGTTAGGAAAACTTGGAGTGAGTTCAAGGGATTTCTTGAGTTTTAAGTATATCTTTGTTCTATTTTACCAATTTCCAAGGGATTCTTGAGTTTTAAACCACTCAATTTAGTAAACACTGAAGATAGAAAGTGTGAAATTTGGTTTTCTGCAATGTTTTCTATAACCAATTCTTACAATGCGTTTATCAGAATTATGAAAATCAATAAAAGGCATATAAACAAAAATATTTTGAATATAGATTTACCATTAATGAAGTTGTGAATATGAGGCAACAAAAGAATGAGCTTGAGAGTATACATTGCCATGTAAATTTCATGGAAACTGAATAGCCCACTGACCACTTGCAATGCTTTGCAAGAACGCAATTTGCACCTTCAATGTTTGAGGGAACCCTTCTCTCTCCCTGTCTCCAGATTTTTGCTTGGACAGAGCATAGAGAAAAGGGTGGGTTTAGAGTTGAGGGGTCAATTCTATATGATGGCAGTACATGGGACAAACTAAGTAAAGAGGATGTGGACAAAATGCAAAGGCTCACTGTGTACCATTCTTACCACTAGGTGGAATGACCTTGGCCACAAAAAACCAAAAGCAAACGGCAAATAAACCGAAAGCCAATTAGAAGTAGGAAATTGATCAGTTGCAACAAGGATTTGGGGGCCACCATAATACTTTCGTTACATATACACACATGAAATAGCTAGTATACTAGGGGCTTCTATCAAAAGTAGGGGGCCCATGGCCCCTACTGTCTATGAATAGCTCCGTCATTGGTTGAGTTTCTTCTGTCCAACTGCCCAGTGCTTGAACGATTATCTATCCGTAGCTCTTTATCTTTGGTTAATCTAAAACTTACTCGCTGAGTCTGTGTGTGGAAGTACTTGGAGATATTGAATTGTTTCTATATCAAATCCATCGAGATATCTAACGTAAATCTTGTTTCCTTTAAGTACCATGGATCAAAGATAAAGTTGCTTCTTGAGAATGTGCCCTCACTTGTTGATGTATCCGTTGGACGGTACCTTGATAGCTCCCATTTTGGTTTTTTGTTGAATGATTTTTTTGCTATGACTTCATGCTGCCTCAAGACCTTTACATTGGACACTTTTTGTATTTGGGTTAGTGTACGATCTATATTGTAATTGGCATAATCATGTGATAAAAACTATTATATTTATGTCCTTGTATGTCATGTATGTTTAAAGTAATGCTAAGGAGGGCTTGGACATCTATTTAAGGACAAAGGAGTTCAAAACTGGATAATGCAACAGAGTTGGCTACCTTCTCGCTAAGGTCTTGCACCAGTGAGATTTGAAAAAATTGGGTAGTGGCTATCGCTAAGGTCTCCCCACCTTCTCGCCTTAGCGAGACTTGAAGGTTCTGAACAGTGGCTGTCACCACCTTCTCACCCTAGGGAGATCACGAAGGTTTTCTCGCTACCTTCTCGCCCCCGCAAACTCTTGTATGTTTTTTTTAGAGAAAACTACTTCTATTTGTTTCCAAAGAGCTCCAATGCCTATATAAGCTTCAAGGCTTTGACTTCTAGGGTTAACACACTTATGAGAGATAATGAAAGCCTCCAAAGAAAAACCCTAGAGTCTCCTTAGCAAGTTGAAGACTTTCAAATCTTCATTGACATCGAAGTGTCTTGGGGGTGCATCAAGACAAGGATTCACGGTATGGTGTTCATTGTGGTTCAAGCACGGAAGAGCAATGAGTTGCGAGGTATGCAAGCAAGGTTTAACTTCAACTTAGATTCGTGGGATTCGGATTAATATAGTTGTAAGTGTTCTTATAAGCTGTTCAATTATTGATAGTATTTGGAACTTGGGCTGGATTAGATCGCATGGTTTTTTCCCTGTTTGGGTTTCCACGACAAAAATCATGTGTCTATTGTGTGATTGCTTTACTTTACATGGGTGTGATTTAATTAGAGTGTGATTGATTAAATTAGTAAATTAGTATTAATCAAGCGCACCTCCAAATAATTGTAAATCCTAGTAGATTGAAAATTTCAATTGGTATCAGAATAGAACTCTCAAAACTAGTTTTGTTTGTTCAAAGAGTGAGGTCCTGATAATCTGATTACATGAATTTACCACGTGAAGGAAGCTCTACCATTAGACCTCCATTATTTGATGGAACCAACTATGCCTACTGAAAAGTTCGCATGAGAGCTTTTCTTAAATTTATAGATGAAAGAGTATGGCTTTCAGTTGCTCATGGCTAAACTCCCCCCATGACTACAAGTACGTCTACTTCTACCCCTACTGTTACAGCTGTTACAATTAAAGATGCAAAAGATAGGGATGCCGTTGATTATGCAAATAGCGGTTGGAACAGTAAGGGTCACAATATTATCTTTAACATTCTCTTACTTGATGAATTCAGATGTGTGTCAACGTGTGAGAATGCTAAAGAAACATGAGATATACTTGAAGCTACACATGAGTAAACTACTACTGTGAAAATTTCTAAATTTCAACGACTGACAACAAACTTTGAGAACTTGAGAATGGAAGACAATGAGACCTTTGATCAATTTTACGCAAAACTAAGTGACATTGTCAACTCAAGTTTTAATCTTGGCGAAAGGATCTCTTATTCAAAAATTGGTCAAAAAATTTTGAGATCTTTATCCAATAGATTCCAAGCTAAGGTTATTGCTATAGAAGAAAGTATGGACGTTGATTCTATCATAGTAGAGGAATTGGTCTGATCCTTATAGACTTTCGAGACAAATCTACGTCAACCAAAGACTTCCCTAGATCAACTAATGAGAGTGTTTTTGAGAAAAGTCAATGATGATTGAATTAACATGCTTTTTCCCTTTTATTATGAGAGTATTTATGAACTTATTAATAACATGATAGGGAGTTGCTTTTTTGGCCGTAGAAGAGAACATCATTTGATAATGGATGGGTCGAACCTATCCCGAGGACCTGATGTATACAAGTTAGAGTTAGATCCAGGGGTGAACCCATGTGAGGCTCCGAGGGAGGCACTTGCCCCTCTTAACTTTTTAAAAAATTTATTTTTACCTCTAATTATAAGAAATTATTTTAAGTTGCCCCCTTGAAAATTTGTAAGTGCCTCTACATTTTCAAAAACAATTGCTTTGACCTATAATTTTAGAATATTTGTCAATTTCCCCCCTAAAAATTTGGAAGTGTTCTTGCATTTTCAAAAATTTTGCGTCAATTTGCCTCCTTTAAAAATTTATGAATGCCACCTTAAAATGTTAATTTGCTTTAAAAAATCTTTTTATATAAGCTTATATATAAATATATGAAAGTCAAGTGGTTTACTGTTGATTGTATAAAAGGAAACTAGACTATTCTGTTTAGTTATAGTTTTTTCTTATTTTTGGAAATAAAGGAACTTTTCATTTTTTTCGTGTTCTCGTAACCAAAAAATGGGACCATAAAAAATACCATTACTTTCATTTATGCATGAAAATGATTCACAAAACTTAGAAAATAATTTTTTTGTTCCTAAAACTAGGGTGTATTAAAAAAATTTATTGAAAATAAGTTTTGAAACTGATTTATCAAGTTTTGTATAAAAATTCTGATTGTATAGAATTTTGCTGAAAATAAAAAACATTTGCTTGTGAGTAAATGTTGCCCCCAGCAGAGTTTATGGCTCCGCCATTGGTTAAAAATAGATGGTGGGATGAGTCGGACCATAACTTAAGGCATGGGTAAGCGCGACATTTTTAGCTGGACAACTTAGGTTAACCCCTCTCTTCAGGGTACGTACTAACCCTGGAGTTAACCAAAGTTTTTGGATTGAAAAGTCTACAATAGCCTTAGAGAAAGCTATCTATTTGCCGATTTCATGAAATAAATGCTGAGATTCTAGGGTGAAGTTAAATGGTGTTAACTGCACTCATTAAAAGTAGCTTTATCACACTTGTCCTGATAGACTTCCTAGGAACTTTTTAGAAGAGAGGCCCATTGGGGGATTGCAAATCGAAAATGCATTTTTTTTTTGCATTTTATCAATTTCTTTTTTTAAAATTTTCCTTTATTAGTATTTTTTTTATGGTACATGAATTTTTATTTTTTATTTTAATATACTGGAGGGGCCAAATAATAAGGAAAAATGAGATAAAGCTGAGTCCATGACTTTATGCCACGGGTGGAGGCACCACTACTACTAGGCTAACTTCTCTTCTCCACTTACATGCACGTTACTCTTGTGCTTGTGAGTGTATTAATTGAAGAGCAAATAGTTTGAGAATGTCATTAACATGTAGATAAGTTCATGAATTAGAATAAAATAAAAAAAAAAACTTAAAAAACAACGTAAAAGAAACACATGGTTCTCTACTTTATATCTATACGTCTACTATATCCATGGTATACAATCTATTATAGTATTGTATATAGAATAGCAATATAAATCCAAAATTACAAAAGAAACACATAGCGCTCTACTTCATTAGGAATTATCTGGTGACAACTTTCACTATTTTTCAAACTTGTGTGTATATATTTATTTGACCCTAAGTAGTGAATATGGATATGGATTTCCTCTAACCTGAGTTTGGAGAAATTCTCCAGCCTTGTATATGTGGCCACGTACCATTTGGATATGTATTTATATTTATTTTTTTTATTTGAGTATCTTTTATAATATTTCACTTGGTTAGTGAAATATTTATATTTCTCACTCATGATTGTATATAAATTTCACCATAAACAAAAATTGTAGATCTTGCCCCTGCATTACATCAACGTGCTTATGTGAGGTTATGTTGGAATCAAGTTGTTATACTTATTATTCTCATGGCAGGAATTTTAAATTTAAACCTTTACCTTTTTTCCTCGTTAACTGACTGTTCGGATCAGTTTGCGCATACATTGACTAATTCTCAAACTTACGTAGTCCCTCATTCTACATAGACCGGGTAACTACTGTATCAAAGACCTAGATAATTTAAAACTGTTCTTGGGCTATGATAATGCCTACTCATTTCTCACATAATGTTGTCTCCCTCTAAAATAAAATGCACACATAGCTTCACATACATAAACTGGCGCACTATGTGAATATAGATATGTGCATAATTATTAGATATATGCATATATCTATATTCTCTATGGGACTTTAAGAACTATTTTTTTTTTCTTTCACTAACCAAGTGTCTTGGCCAGCTTACGCATAGCTAGACTAATTTCGAGACCTTTGCACTTTTCCTATCCCACACAAACTAGGTAATAGTAGACCAAACTCTCTAAAGAGACCTAAGATGGAGTAGATCCCTAGGCCCAGATGTTGACCATCAGGCCAACCCCTTAGGGTTAAAAAGGTTCATCGAGTTTGCCATGTATATGTGCCACCAAGTGCAAAAATATTGTCACCGTTAGATAATATAAAAAAATATATATCAATTCAATTTATGGACTTCTTAGAGCTTATGAATATATCAGCATCTTCAGCAGCCATCCATGAATTTTTTATTTTGTTAATTATCATTTTTTGTAGTTCTACAAATAAAGAAAACATTTGAATTCAAGAAAATTTTGGCTTTTCGATAAACTTTTGCATATACATATTTATGATATAAGATGATGTAATTTGATTTTGGTTGACCAATAATTGAACCAATGACCTTGAGCCGATACTTTAGCTGGTTCACTCGGTGTAGTTTTGAAACATTGATACATTGGGTTATGGGTCACCAAACTTAACAGAAAAAAGGAAGGAAAAAAAAAAAGAAAGAAAAGGAAAAACGATAAAACACGAGAGAGAAAAACATTAGAGTTGAATAAAGGAGTAATTCTATACAATTAATAAATTCCTGTGATATCTATGTATGGAATAATGTGGTTAAATGTGATTCTTTCATTTAAAAAAAACAAACTATTATGATGGTTCTTAACTATAAAAGTCATTGGCACATTATGCTGGTGATATTTTATGCATAAATTTTCTAAAAGGATAGCATTGTCCTTGAATTGTAAGTCTATTTAAAATAAAAACAAGAAAATACACCAAAAGTAATTGAAAAAGTTTAATTTTGGCACATTGACAGTGTAGAATTTGTTTACACATCAAGGCACTAGAATGCAACACATGTCCATGAGTTTTGCTTGTTTATGTTGTACTTAAATTTTAAAAGACACGTGTCAAACTCTGAAACCTTGTTTGTGTAGAAAAATTCTACATTGTCCGTGCATCAAAACTAAACTCTAATTTAAATTGCAAAACCTCCAACCCACTCATCATTTTGATGTTGTGGAACTGCCACCCCACATCATTTTGATGCCAGATTATGCACACAAAAATTATGAAAGAATACCATGCATTTTCCAATTGAACATTTACTGTACATGTTACTGGACCATTATGGTAAATTGGGAGGATGAAGTTGGGCCGAACTAGTCTATTTCCTTATAAATACATCTCTTCCCCTCCACATAAACTCTCACATTTACCTGGGAAAGCAAAGCACTCAATTAAGTACTCTCTCTCTCTCTCTCTGAGTGTTGTGTGTATTTCTCTCTCGAAAACACACATCTATCTTCTGTAACTACAAGATAATGGATCAAGGCAACCAGGAGACGGAGATGGAATGTGCTGCTAAGAGTCTTCTCAAACAACTAGATCAAATGTTGAAGGATGCTGAGGAGAGAGTAGCTGCTGATGAAGAAAGCATTTCTAGCATTATACGGAGGATGGAAAGCAAAAACTACAAGCACATTGTGGTTTTTGACAAAGGTGAGATGAAGGCAGCAGTGCACTTTGCAACATCTACTGGATGGAGGGGAAAGTTGGTCATCGTAGCACTTGTGGACAATATCCCGGAAATTCAAGCAATCGCACAAGAAAATAATGCGCACTTTAACCCCATTGTAGCACATACTAAAGATGACCGAGTTAGTCGTCGTGTTTAGGAGAGCTTCGCCTGGCCTACTTAATGTCATCGTTCTCTCATGATCTAATTTGGGTGTCGTAGTAGAAGTAGTATTAGTAAATTATATAAGTTGGGTACTGTAGTTTTCCTTCACTCTGTCTCACCATTCCCTTAGGGGTATGGGTAGATGTATGGTTCTCTTTCTTTCACTATGTTTTATATTTAACGTCGTCAATGAAATAACAATAATTTGGTAGAGAGATCTCTATTTTATTTTATTTTTTAGTTTTAACAGAAAAGTATGATTCTGACTTCCATTTATAACTAACATGAAAAAAGCGAACCTATTTCAATAATTATGAACATGTGTACTTAGTCATGGACGACGCATGTTTGGCCCCCTAATAAGATTCAAAAACCTCAATACATAAATATGATGAGAATAAGGGGTATGTTGCAGAAGGGTATGCGGAGTCACAACTTACAAGGGGTTTTATTAGGTTTTCAAATGTTTGGATTGAAAATTATCTATAAATGTATTTGGTTGATGACCAACGTGCACAACTCTATCAAATCGGGTGTTTGAATTGTAGTATAAAAAGGTCATAAGCCAAAAATTTAAACTAGTTTTAAAAAATTAATTCTTTTTAAATAGCTTTTCAAACTGATAGCTAGTTTTAAAAGTTACTTTTTTTAAGGCCCTGACAAACATAGTTTAATAGCTTAAGCTACAAACTAGTAAAAAAACGCATTCAAGCACTTCCTAAATATGCTTTTAGAGACTCTTTTTTTGTGGATCCTTTTCTCCCAAAAAGTCCCTTTCTAACAAGGGTAATAAATTAATGCAGAAATCCACGGGGTTGGCTTGGTGGTCAAGGCCTAAGGCCTGGAGGTCTGCTCTTCACAAGGTGTCAATTTTGAAATTTCTTAATTACTATCAACTACTTGGAGTCATTCTAGGATCTTTGAGTTGGTAATTTCTTGATTTGTGTAGGACAAGGGAACACATAAGTTACGAAATTAATCATGATGCGCATAAACTTGCCTGGACATCCAGTCAAGAAAAAAAGCCCATATAGAACTTTTTACTAAAATGTTATGCTTAATGAGAATCAATCACTTATAAACATAATACTCGTTATAGTGGCTCTTAATAACAAAAATGTCAATGATGAAATTTTCTGAAAGAATACCATTTTTCTTCTTGCAATGTATGTATTTACGAGGGTACATGTATATGTGCTTATAACTTTGTCTACTCCAAATAAGTGACATCCCATTCCAACCAAGGTGGATTGAACGTGCCTGATTAAAGTTGATGAGAAGGTTTACTCTTATCCTTCTTCATCCATGGAAAGATGTTGCTTATGCCAAGGATTGAAGTATGAGTTTGTGTTCTTTCCATTTTAAAATATAATTTATGATTAGTAAAGGTGTTTTAGAAGGATTATAATTAAAAATCTTACTATAATGATCAATGGATGAGAATGAATAGCATTAATGAAGTTGAGAATGAATAAATTAAAAGGAATCAACAATAGTACCACACATGTATTTTACTTTTTTAAAATCAAAATTTTGAGAAAAAATATTATAATTAGTGATATTATCAAACTCATATTATAATTATCAATTGATGATCCAAATCTCATATTATAATTAGTCAAATTATCAAACTCTCAAGTTGCACAAATCAACCCAACGTAGGCAAATATTTTCTTGTTTGGTTTGTGACACTGGTGATTATTTTCTCATTGAAGAAATTTTAAATTTGAAGACACAACCATTTACCAATGATAATGCCATTTTAAAAGTGTTGTCCCTCGCTAAAATGGTGAACACATTGCATAGCATGAATAGGATGCGGTTTTGCTGTGAATAACAGTGTTTTTTTTTTTTTTGGTAGCAGATTCTAATAGTCTCTTTTAGGACCGTTCAAAAAATTGACTAGCCCAGCCAACTGATCGGTCCGACTCGACCTGATCACTATAAAGGTGAATAAAGGGTGAATTTTGACCAATTCGACTATATTCGGTTCAGGTTGCAGGTTTTTATTTTTTCATCCCGAACTAACCCATTTTTTGCACTAAAATTTTATTTATTCACCCAACCCGAAGCAACCCGATCACCCATTGGGTTGAATACGGTTCCAAAATTCTTCAACTTGATATTGTCAGGTCAGGTGGTAGGTGACTCCCCAATCCGACCCGACCCGACCCGATTCGTGAGCACCCCTAGTCTCTTTAATTCAAGGTTATCATTCCGATATTTAATACAAGGAAATTGCTATTTTCACATAATTTTTGTACGTAAACTCCCCCTAGAATAATGTGTCAATGATAGTCCTGTAATTAAAAGTCATTATAGTAGATATTTTTTTTTAAACTGATAGACTCTCGTTTAGATATATCATTCTATAAAAAAATCTTCCATCAAATTGACTATGATTGTACGTGTGAAATGGCTAGGTTGACATGCACATTCGGAAATATTTTTGTCATTTGTTCTTTGCGGTGCTATTAAATTAAAAAAAGACCTCAGAGAGAATTTTAGGCATGGACTTTGCTAAGCTATTCGATTACATTCTACTCCGACGTCTTAATTGCCTTGGAAACAGCATTCACTATTTCCTTCCCTTTTCCTTTCTCTTATTTTTTGTCCCTTTCTTTCTCCTTGTAATATGAACTTTTTGCCTTACTTCAATACAACCCCTCTTTATCTATTGTAATATTTTATTTTTAATTTTCTCCTCAGTCCTCCCTTCTGTGTTTCCTCCAGTTAACAAACCAAGTGTAGAAATTTTCTTTTGAATATGAGAATGAACGTTATTTTCAATCAAGTCTAATACCAGTTTCCAATATCTTTTTTTTTTTTTGGCCAGCCTCTCACTGTGATTTGTGCTTGAACACCCAAAAGAAAGCGGGAAATTTTGTTGTGTGCAACTGAAGGCATTTCAGGAGACCAAATCACCTATGTGAAAACTCGAAATCACTAAAAAGAAAAAGAAAATTACTATTCTTCCATAATTATTGTACATAATTTTGTACCATAATAATCTAACAGTGACAGTTTTGTAATTAAAATGTATCTTAGTGGGTTTTTTATTTTAAATTGATAGGTCTACAATTCAACCATATCATTCTGTGTATAAATTCTATATAATTTTTTTTAATTATATAGCATTACCCAACGAAAAAAAAAGAAAACTCCAAATCAAAGGATTCACTCAAGGAGACAAAATCCCACCAATCATAAAACAGAGGAGGAGATATTTAAAAAAAAAAAAACAAGAGAGAGCTACCAAATCTATATAATGAAACAGAGCTGGTTTTTAAAATGTGTATTAGATACAATTCGTTAGAACGGTTGAGATTTAATTTGAATTCAAACCAACGATTATGATCAATTTTCAACTTCTCCTACCCACTTCAACCTCCGCCCAAATTTGTCACTCAATGGGCCCATTACCCAACCGTTGTCCTCTCACACACCATCTCCGCCACTCCACTTTATCTCTCTCCTCATTTCACCCCCCCCCCCCCCCCCCCCCCCCCCCCCCTCACTCTCTCTCTCTCTCTCTAGATTTACCCCATCTGTGTATCTCTCAGTTTCTTTGTTCTCATAACACCATGGTCGTGACACCAATTTTCAACTTCTCCTACCCACTTTAACCTCCGCCCAAATCTGTCACTCAATGGTCCCATTACCCGACCGTTGGCCTCTCACACACCATCTCTGCCATCTCTACCACTCCATTATATCTCTATCATCGTTCACCCCCACTCACTCTCTCTCTCTCTCTCTCTCTAGATCTACCCCATCTATGTATCTCTCAGTTTCTTTGTTCTCATAAGACCATGGTCGTGGCATCACTGGAATCCATCGTTGTCGCCGCACTAGCCAAAACAATTGAACAAACCACATTCTCTTCGGTTCGATGATAATTACATTGGCTAAATTGAAATGGTTCATTGATCCGTCTCTATGGTGATGGAAGCCATGGAGACTCTCACCACCATATCGTACCCCACAAAGACCACCCCCTTCTCTCTAAAATCCCATGGCCGAAGCACTTACCGGTTTTCTCACTCTAATGCCCTCCATTTCCAAAAAACAAAAAAAAAAAAGCGCACAAATTCAAATGCTTTTTGTAAGTGAGATTTTTTGGAAGACCTGGTTGAACTCTTAAATGAACTCGACGAGCACGACCAACCTACAAGCGAATAAGATAATGAGAATGACTCAACCCTCTTTAGACCGATGACACTTCGGTGATTAAGTTAGCAAACTTATTCACAATGAATCGAATAAAGTGTTAAGAGTTAGAACTCAAGTGAACATACCTTCTCCTTTTAGCATTTAGGGGGTATTTATAGGTTTCAAAATGGCACGTTCCCTTTGTGAATTGGAGTCACTTTCCTTCTAGGAATCTTTCTTGTTTGAGTTGGTTTAATGCATTGGACTTATCCTTTGTTTGTCCCACTCCACTTAGGAGTAGGATTTGTATTATGGACCCATTGGTCCTTGTAAGTTTTTGGATTAGGATCCTTGGGCTAGCCTTGGGTCCTAGCCCATGATCGGCATAGGCTCGGTCTACAAGGTTGGCATCCTTAGGTTGACCTCCCTGGGTTGGTCTTCTTTCGGTTTTGGGCTTGGCTCTCATTGGGCCCACACTTTCTCTTAAGCAAACAAAGGCAAAAATCAATAGTGAGGTGTGGCTAAGGAGGCTTGCACCATCGTAAGTGGTGTTGATATTTGTGTAAGAATTGTGGGACCCCACCGCCTTTTTTAGTTATTAGTGGTTTTTGTAAGTCAAAATACCCTTTTTCCAACCTAATTGATCTTGCGACTAATGTTAATTTCATGATTGTGTATGCAATTCTTGTATGTTCTTTACTTCTTGAACTTCTATTTCTTTTTCTTGGCTATCTTCGCCCTATTTGTATGAGAAAATGGAGAGTTTAATCTTTTAATATTACAATTTTTATTTGCTACTGTTCATTTGAATTTTTCAAATGTCTCTAGCCAATTAGTTGCTTTTGAATATGACCATCGCTGGCCATCTATTAGCTGCAGATTTTAGGTTAAAACTAAAGACCTTGCTAGCCATCTTTTTCTAATCAGTGGCTTTTGAAGATAACCATTGTTGGCAATTGTCGACCAGGGTTCCAGTGAAAGGCAGACCACGCCACTACGAGAAACCCGACTAGTGGAGATAGATGACGTGGCACTCAGGCATCACCGAGCGAGAGATACTGAGCAAGATCGATGCTCAACAGATCGACATCGGCTAGACTTATACCGAACAGGCAATGCTGGGCAGAAATATACCGACCATCCTACTCACCCGGCCAGTGGGGACCATGACTGCAAATAGCCCCTAACTTCTGGGGTTTGGATGCTCGGTGAATTAAGGATCTCCATAGACACTTCAGGGTCAAGCTGTTCCGATGACGAATTCTTGCCAATCAGTTGGCCTCTTCGTTCTCCAATCTAAGGATTCTCTGCAGTAATATCCTAGAGAACTTCCTGGCTAAGCCTCTGGCCATTTGACAGTATTCCTTCATCTTGTCTTCCCTCACTTCATATTCTCCTCAGATTTGCTCGATCACTAGCTGCGAGTCTCCCCTAACTGTTACCAACTCTGCTCTTATTCACCGAGCGATCCAAAGTGCAGCTATAAGGACCTCATATTCTGCTTCATTGTTGGTTACTGGGAATTTAAACTGGAGAGCATATTCCACCTTTTGGCCATTTGGGGTGACAAGAACGACGGCTACCCCACTTAACTGTTTAGTGGAAGGGCCATCAACATTCAATATCCAGTTGTTCTTTATATCATCTACTAGGGGCGGGGTGTTGGGGAGGGTTGCAAATTCCGCAATAAAATCTGTTATTGCCTATCCCTAGACAGCCACTCACGACATGTACTGAATATCAAACTGACTGAGCTTCATTGACCATTTCATGAGGCACCCTGAAGTTTCAGGCTTGTGTAGTACTACTGTCTTGAGGGGTTGGTCGGTCAGGACCACAATTGGGTGTGCTTAGAAGTAAGGCTTGAGCCTCCGCGCTGAGGTTACTAAAGCAAAAGCCAATAACTCCATCCTCAAGTATCTCTCCTCTGCTCCTCTGAGGGCAATGTTGGTGTAGTACATTGGTTTTTGGATCCCTTGGTCTTCTTGTACGAGGGCTGAGCTCACTGTTGTTGCCGAAATGACTAAATAGAGATAGAGTTCCTCCCTAGTGACCATTCGGCTAAGCAGAGGAACTGAATCCAAGTACTACTTTAACTACTAGAAGGCTTCCTCATATTCACAAATCCATTGGAATGCTTTTCTAAGTGTCTTGAAGAAGTGGAGGCATTTGTCAGTGGACCTGGAAATGAACCTATTTAGGGCTACCACTCTGCCTACCAATCTTTGAACATCTTTAATTGTCTTCGGTGCTTGTATTCCAAATATCATGCTGACTTTTTTTGGGTTGGCCTCTATCCCCCTTTGCGAGACCATGAATCCTAGGAGCTATTCGGATGCTACCTCGAATGTGCACTTAGTGGGATTCAACTTCATGTTGTATGCCCTGAGGGTCTGGAAAGTTTCCATCAGATTCTTCAGGTGGTCAGTTGTTTGCTTACTCTTAACCAAGAGGTCATCAATGTATACCTCCGCATTCCTCCCGATTTGGGACTTCAATATCCTGTTTATGATAAAGGACGTGTGCTCTTGGTCTCTCTCAGCCATCCTGATTTGGTTATACCCTAAGAAGGCGTCCATGAACATGAGCTACTCATACCCCGCAGTAGAATCTACCAGAAGGTTAATGGTAGGTAGGGGGAAGCTATCCTTGGGGCACGCTTTGTTGAAGTCTATAAAGTCAATGCACATTCTCTATTTTTTGTTGACCGTTTTTACCATCACCACGTTGGAGAGCTAGGTTAGGTATTAGGCTTTTTTGATGAACTTAGCTTGGATGAGCTTGTCTACTTTATCAGCTATGGCTTCATTACACTCTGGGGTGAAGCTCCTTCCCTTTTGTTTAACTGGCCAGGCCTCAAGTGAAATATTAAGTTGGTGGGCAGCAATCCTGGGGTCAATTCCTAGCATATCGTCATGCGTCTAGGCAAAGATGTCGACGTTACCCCTAAGAAAGCTTTTCAGTTCTTCTTTGAGCAGTTATGGGGCTGTAGACCCGATTGTGACCACTTTTGCCTATTCTGGATGCCAGGAAGGTCTGGCCTACTTATGCCCACCTCTTCTAGGTCTTCCAATGGTTTTCCTCTTCGCATCTCTTCTTCGTCTCGTACTTCCAGCTCCTTTATCACTAAAGTTTCTTTGACAACGTCCCCTTAAAGGATGCTATGAAGCACTCCCTTGTTGTCACTTGGTTGCCTTTTACTATTCCCACTCCGTGGTCAATTGGAAACTTCAACTTTAGGTGGTAGGTGGAGGTTACTACTTTGAATTTGTTTAAGGTTGTTCGCCCTATGGTCACGTTATAGGCCGGGGGATAGTCCCCCACCAGAAAGTTTATTAGTTTGGTTGCCTACTGGGGTCCATCCTCCAAGGTAACTGGTAGTTTTATGGACCTTCAAGGGGTTACCCTATCTCCTGTAAACCCTACCAGTAGGAAAACAATGGGCTTCAAGGCCTCTTTTTGTATCTGTAGCAGCTTGAATGCTTCCCAGAATAGGATGTCTATTGAATTGCCGCTGTCAATCAGGATCCTCTTAATCTGGAAATTGGAAATGATGGCGTTGATTACTAGGGGGTCATCATGGGGCTGACACTGCTCTGTAGCCTCTTCTTCGATAAAGACGATGTCGGAGGATTCTGTACTAGGCTTCTTGTTTGGTTTCTCTATTACGAACACCTCCTTTGTTTACCTCGCCTTTCGAACATAATTCTTCCTTGCTGACGAGGATTCTCCCCCAACCAAATCCCCCACCAATGACCTGGATCTCCTTGATCAAGTTCTGGTGTTGTGGGGCTTTTTCTGGGCTCCTCCATTCTGGAGCACTTGGCCTGTCGCACCCTTGGCCCGCCAAAACTTCCGAGGCAATCCTATCTTATCAGATTTTTGACCTGCTGCTTGAGATCAATCCAATCATCGGTGTTATGTTCATGATCCCTATAGAACCGGCAATACTTTCTTTGGTTTGTCTACTCTAGTGGGCTCCACAACCTCTCGGGCCATTTTAGGTCCAGATCGTTCTTGATCTCATTTATGATGTGCTCCAACGGTACCGTTAGGGAGGTGAAGTTATGATCGAAGCCAGCAAATCGATTGCTCACCCCCTCTATTCGGGCTGTTGGTCTATTGATTCTTTGGGTTTTCTTCTCTTTGTCTTATCTATTATCGTCAACTAGCCTCCTCTTCTTCTTGAGGTGAGAGTTACTATCTCCAACTCGGTCACACCTCGCATTCATGGCATCCTCCGCGTTCATGTGCTTCTAGGCTCTAAGCATAAGGTCAGATATGCTCTTTAGGGGTTCCTTAGCCAACGAGAACAGAAACTTATGGGTCCTCAAATTGCTCATAAAGGCTATAACCATGTCCTTGTCATCAACATCGTCCACCTCTAGGGTTTCCAAGTTGAACTTGCTGATAAACTCCCTAAGTGTCTCCTCCTTCTTCTGCTTTACGTTGAGTAAGCAGTTGGCTGGTCTCCTTTGCCTTTGGCCTCCAATATAGTGTCATATGAATAGCTTACTGAGTTGGACAAAGGAACTAATAGTAGAGGGCTAGATTCGGTTGAACCACATTTTGGCGGCACCTTTGAGAGTGATCGGGAATGTCCTGCACATGATCTCGTTGAGAACGGCCTACAACTGCATTAATGCCTTGAAGGTCTCAAGATGGTCCAAGGGGTCTTTGGTCCCATCAAACATTTCCAAAGTTCACATCTTGAACTTAGGTGGTGGGGCTACTCCTATCACCTTCTGAGTGAAAGGGGAGTTAGTTTTGTTTGCCAACTCCTCTACGGTGTTGGTAGTCTTCGTCTCGACAACTTCCATGACCTCTATCAGCTGGGCTTGGAGGGCTCTGATACGTTCGTCCCAGGTGGGGGGATTGTCCATTCAATCTCCTACGACTTCAATCTGCTGGGGATAGTGCCGCAGGTGTGAACCTTGGGCGTTGCTGTGAGCCTCCTCTGGTTGGGCCCCTCCGATGGGGGGCAATACTCCATTAAGTGGTAATGCATAGCCGCTTGGGATGGCAAGATCTTCGTTCACGGGGCCGGCATTGTCGTCCCTCCCTTAGTCTCTTGGTTGGGCTCCATGTTGCTGGCCTCTTCCCGGCACGGTGGGGAGTCACCGGAGCAACTCCTAATTCTAGGTTATCAGCATCTGCATGTTGGCCATTACATCGGCCATTTAGGTCTCATGGGCCATAACTCGGTTTGCACTTTGTTTCTCCATTGGTTGTGGTAGATATGAAGCATCGGACCTGGTTTAGACCACAAAAATGATGGAAAGGCGATTCCCATAAACAGCACCAACTGATAAATCAGTTAACTTATAAGGCCTGCCCCTAGGTCATGGTGAACGGCTCCGATTGACTGTGAAGAGAAGCTAGGTGAATGGACACCTGTGTGGTGTCTGCCAAGGACTCTCTGATGCTAAAGTTAGGTTTCAGGAGGATAATCTTGTAGAATTTTAGCTAGGGTTTTATGTGCATACCATGAGGAGGAAGGCTTAGATTACCTTTTATACTGGTGTGGCTTTTTGGAGTGGTCATAGGGATATCTGCAGGCGAGTAATTGAAATGATAACCTTTCCACGTGGCGATGCGTCGTTGGGTGATCAGTACATTGGAAGGGTAGTGGAGGATGTGGTTGTCCCATCCTTATACGTGTTGTCTCGTTTAGGGTTTGTCAGATTGATGATAGCCTGATGGAGAAGGTGGTTGTCCCCCCACATGTCGTCCTTTTGGAGTTGCACTACCAGCTTTAGTGTCAGTTATCTAGGGGCTATTTGCAGTCATGGTCCCCACTGGCCGGGTGAGTAGGATGGTCGGTATATTTCTGCCCAGCATTGCCTGTTCGGTATAAGTCTAGCCGATGTTGATCTGTTGAGCATCGATCTTACTCAGTATCTCCCGCTCGGTGATGCCTGAGTGCCACATCATCTATCTCCACTGGTCGAGTTTCTCGTAGAGGTGTGGTCTGCCTTTCACTGGAACCCTGGTCGACAATTGCCAACAATGGTTATCTTCAAAAGCCACTAATTAGAAAAAGATGGCTAGCAAGGTCTTTAGTTTGAACCTAAAATCTGCAGCTAATAGATGGCCAGCGATGGTCATATTCAAAAGCAACTAATTGGCTAGAGACATTTGAAAATTTCAAATGAACAGTAGCAAATAAAAATTATAATATTAAAAGATTAAACTCTCCATTTTCTCATACAAATAGGGCGAAGATAGCCAAGAAAAAGAAATAGAAGTTCAAGAAGTAAAGAACATACAAGAATTGCATACACAATCATGAAATTAACATTAGTCGCAAGATCAATTAGGTTGGAAAAAGGGTATTTTGACTTACAAAAACCACTAATAACTAAAAAAGGCGGTGGGGTCCCACAATTCTTACACAAATATCAACACCACTTACGATGGTGCAAGCCTCCATAGCCACACCTCACTATTGATTTTTGCCTTTGTTTGCTTGAGAGAAAGTGTGGGTCCAATGAGAACCAAGCCCAAGACTGAAAGAAGACCAACCCAGGGAGGTCAACCTAAGGATGCCGACCTTGTAGACCGAGCCCATGCCGATCACGGGCTAGGACCCAAGGCTGGCCCAAGGATCCTAATCCAAAAACTTACAAGGACCAATGGGTCCATAATACAAATCCTACTCCTAAGTGGAGTAGGACAAACAAAGGATAAGTCCAATGCATTAAACCAACTCAAACAAAGGAGATTCCTAGGAGGAAAGTGACTCCAATTCACAAAGGGAACGTGGCATTTTGAAACCTATAAATACCCCCTAAATGCTAAAAGGAGAAGGTATATTCACTTGAGTTCTAGCTCTTAACACTTTATTCGATTCATTGTGATTAAGCTTGCTAACTTAATCACCGAAGTGTCATCGGTCCAAAGAGGGTTGAGCCATTCTCATTATCTTATTCGCTTGCAGGTTGGTTGTGCTTGTCAAGTTCATTTGAGAGTTCAACCAGGTCTTCCAAAAAATCCCACTTACAAAAAGCATTTGAATTTGTGCGCTTTTTTTTTTTGTTTTTTGGAAATGGAGGGCATTAGAGTGAGAAAACCGATAAGTGCTTCGGCCATGGGATTTTAGAGAGAAGGGGGTGGTCTTTGTGGGGTACGGTATGGTGGTGAGAGTCTCCATGGATTCCATCACCATAGAGACGGATCAATGGACCATTTCAATTTAGCCAATGTAATTATCATCGAACCAAAGAGAATGTAGTTTGTTCAATTGTTTTGGCTAGTGCGGCGACAACGATGGATTCCAGTGATGCCACGACCATGGTCTTATGAGAACAAAGAAACTGAGAGATACATAGATGGGGTAGATCTAGAGAGAGAGAGAGAGAGAGAGAGTGGGGGTGAATGATGATAGAGATATAATGGAGTGGCAGAGATGGCAGAGATGGTGTGTGAGAGGCCAACAGTCTGGTAATGGGACCATTGAGTGACAGATTTGGGCGGAGGTTAAAGTGGGTAGGAGAAGTTGAAAATTGGTGTCACGACCATGGTGTTATGAGAACAAAGAAACTGAGAGATACACAGATGGGGTAAATCTAGAGAGAGAGAGAGAGAGAGAGAGAGAGAGTGAGTGAGTGGGGGGGATGAAATGAGGAGAGAGATAAAGTGGAGTGGCCGAGATGGTGTGTGAGAGGACAACGGTTGGGTAATGGGCCCATTGAGTGACAGATTTGGGCGGAGGTTGAAGTGGGTAGGAGAAGTTGAAAATTGATCATAATCATTGGTTTGAATTCAAATTAAATATCAACCGTTCTAACGAATTGAATCTAATACACATTTTAAAAACCAGCTCTGTTTCATTATATAGATTTGGTAGCTCTCTCTTGTTTTTTTTTTTTTCCCCCTTTTCTCCAAATATCTCCTCCTCTGTTTTATGATTGGTGGGATTTTGTCTCCTTGAGTGAATCCTTTGATTTGGAGTTTTCCTTTTTTTTCGTTGAGTAATGCTATATAATTAAAAAAAATTATATAAAATTTATACACAGAATGATATGGTTGAATTGTGGATCTATCAATTTAAAATAAAAAACCAACTAAGATACATTTTAATTACAAAACTGTCACTGTTAGATCATTATGGTACAAAATTATGTACAATAATTATGAAAGAATAGTAATTTTCTTTTTCTTTTTAGTGATTTCGGGTTTTCACATAGGTGATTTGGTCTCCTGAAATGCCTTCAGTTGCACACAACAAAATTTCCCGCTTTCTTTTGGGTGTTCAAGCACAAATCACAGTGAGAAGCTGGCCAAAAAAAAAAGGAATATTGGAAACTGGTATTAGACTTGATTGAAAATAACGTTCATTCTCATATTCAAAAGAAAATTTCTACACTTGGTTTGTTAACTGGAGGAAACACAGAAGGGAGGACTGAGGAGAAAATTAAAAATAAAATATTACAATAGAGAAAGAGGGGTTGTATTGAAGTAAGGCAAAAAGTTCATATTACAAGGAGAAAGAAAGGAACAAAAAATAAGAGAAAGGAAAAGGGAAGGAAATAGTGAATGCTGTTTCCAAGGCAATTAATACGTCGGAGTAGAATGTAATCGAATAGCTTAGCAAAGTCCATGCCTAAAATTCTCTCTGAGGTCTTTTTTTAATTTAATAGCACCGCAAAGAACAAATGACAAAAATATTTCCGAATGTGCATGTCAACCTAGCCATTTCACACGTACAATCATAGTCAATTTGATGGAAGATATTTTATAGAATGATATATTTGAATGAGAGTCTGTCAGTTTAAAAAAAAATATCTACTACAATGACTTTTAATTACAGGACTATCATTGACACATTATTCTAGGGGGAGTTTACGTACAAAAATTATGTGAAAATAGCAATTTCCTTGTATTAAATATTGGAATGATAACCTTGAATTAAAGAGACTAGGAGTGCTCATGGGTCGGGTTGGGTCGGGTCGGATTGGGGAGTCATCTATCACCTGACCTGACAATAAAAAGTTGAAGAATTTTGGAACCGTATTCAACCCAATGGGTGATCGGGTTGGTTCGGGTTGGGTGAATAAATAAAATTTTAGTGCAAAAAACAGGTTGGTTCGGGATGAAAAAATAAAAATCTACAACCTGAACCGAATATAGTCGAATTGGTCAAAATTCACCCTTTATTCACCTTTATAGTGATCAGGTCGAGTCGGACCGATCAGTTGGCTGGGCTAGTCAATTTTTTGAACAGTCCTAAAAGAGACTATTAGAATCTGCTACCACAAAAAAAAAACACTGTTATGGCTTGCCACTCTGCGAACATTCATTGGGCCACATCAACAACAACATGACCATTATTCACAGCAAAACCGCATCCTATTCTATGCAATGTGTTCACCATTTTAGAGAGGGACAACACTTTTAAAATGGCATTATCATAGGTAAATGGTTGTGTCTTCAAATTTAAAATTTCTTCAATGAGAAAATAATCACGAGTGTCACAAACCAAACAAGAAAATATTTGCCTACATTGGGTTGATTTGTGCAACTTGAGAGTTTGATAATTTGACTAATTATAATATGAGATTTGGATCATCAATTGATAATTATAATATGAGTTTGATACTATCACTAATTATAATATTTTTTCTCAAAATTTTGATTTTAAAAAAGTAAAATACATGTGTGGTACTATTATTGATTCCTTTTAATTTATTCATTCTCAACTTCATTAATACTATCCATTAATCATCCATTGATCATTATAGTAAGATTTTTAATTATAATCCTTCTAAAAAACCTTTACTAATCATAAATTATATTTTAAAATGGAAAGAACACAAACTTATACTTCAATCCTTGGCATAAGCAACATCTTTCCATGGATGAAGAAGGATTAGAGTAAACCTTCTCATCAACTTTAATCAGGCACGTTCAATCCACCTTGGTTGGAATGGGATGGTCACTTATTTGGAGTAGACAAAGTTATAAGCACATATACATGTACCCTCGTAAATACATACATTGCGAGAAGAAAAATGGTATTCTTTCAGAAAATTTCATCATTGACATTTTTGTTATTAAGAGCCACTATAACGAGTATTATGTTTATAAGTGATTGATTCTCATTAAGCATAACATTTTAGTAAAAAGTTCTATATGGGCTTTTTTTCTTGACTCGATGTCCAGGCAAGTTTATGCGCATCATGATTAATTTCGTAACTTATGTGTTCCCTTGTCCTACACAAATCAAGAAATTACCAACTCAGAGATCTTAGAATGACTCCAAGTAGTTGATAGTAATTAAGAAATTTCGAAACTGACACCTTGTGAAGAGCAGACCTCCAAGCCTTAGGCCTTGACCACCAAACCAACCCCGTGGGTTTTTGCATTAATTTATTACCCTTGTTAGAAAGGGACTTTTTGGGAGAAAAGGATCCACAAAAAAAAAAGTCTCTAAGAGCATATTTAGGAAGTGTTTGAATGCATTTTTTTACTAGTTTGTAGCTTAAGCTATTAAACTATGTTTGTCAGGGCCTTAAAAAAAGTAACTTTTAAAACTAGCTATCAGTTTGAAAAGCTATTTAAAAAAAATTAATTTTTTAAAACTAGTTTAAATTTTTGGCTTATGACTTTTTTATACTTCAATTCAAACACCTGATTTGATAGAGTTGTGCACGTTGGTCATCAACCAAATACATTTATAGATAATTTTCAATCCAAACATTTGAAAACCTAATAAAACCCCTTGTGAGTTGTGACTCAACATACCCTTCTGCAACATACCGCTTATTCTCATCATATTTATGTATTGAGGTTTTTGAATCTTATTAGGGGGCCAAACATGCGTCGTCCATGACTAAGTGCACATGTTCATAATTATTGAAATAGGTTCGCTTTTTTCATGTTAGTTATAAATGGAAGTCAGAATCATACTTTTCTGTTAAAACTAAAAAATAAAATAAAATAGAGATCTCTACCAAATTATTGTTATTTCATTGACGACGTTAAATATAAAACATAGTGAAAGAAAGAGAACCATACATCTACCAATACCCCTAAGAGGATGGTGAGACAGAGTGAAGAAAAACTACAGTACCCAACTTATAAAATTTACTAATACTGCTTCTACTATGACACCCAAATTAGATCATGAGAGAACGATGACATTAAGTAGGCGAGGCGAAGCTCTCCTAAACACGACGACTAACTCGGTCATCTTTAGTATGTGCTACAATGGGGTTAAAGTGCGCATTATTTTCTTGTGCGATTGCTTGAATTTCCGGGATATTGTCCACAAGTGCTACGATGACCAACTTTCCCCTCCATCCAGTAGATGTTGCAAAGTGCACTGCTGCCTTCATCTCACCTTTGTCAAAAACCACAATGTGCTTGTAGTTTTTGCTTTCCATCCTCCGTATAATGCTAGAAATGCTTTCTTCATCAGCAGCTACTCTCTCCTCAGCATCCTTCAACATTTGATCTAGTTGTTTGAGAAGACTCTTAGCAGCACATTCCATCTCCGTCTCCTGGTTGCCTTGATCCATTATCTTGTAGTTATAGAAGATAGATGTGTGTTTTGGAGAGAGAAATACACACAACACTCAGAGAGAGAGAGAGAGAGAGTACTTAATTGAGTGCTTTACTTTCCCAGGTAAATGTGAGAGTTTATGTGGAGGGGAAGAGATGTATTTATAAGGAAATAGACTAGTTCGGCCCAACTTCATCCTCCCAATTTACCATAATGGCCCAGTAACATGTACAGTAAACGTTCAATTGAAAAATGCATGGTATTCTTTCATAATTTTTGTGTGCATAATCTGGCATCAAAATGATGTGGGGTGGCAGTTCCACAACATCAAAATGATGAGTGGGTTGGAGGTTTTGCAATTTAAATTAGAGTTTAGTTTTGATGCACGGACAGTATAGAATTTTTTTTACACAAACAAAGTTTCAGAGTTTGACACGTGTTTTTTAAAATTTAAATACAACATAAACAAGCAAAACTCATGGACACGTGTCGCATTCTAGTGCCCTGATGTGTAAACAAATTCTACACTGTCAATGCGTTAAAATTAAACTCTTTCAATTACTTTTGGTGTATTTTCTTGTTTTTGTTTTAAATAGACTTACAATTCAAGGACAATGCTATCCTTTTAGAAAATTTGTGCATAAAATATCACCAGCATAATGTGCCAATGACTTTTATAGTTAAGAACCATCATAATAGTTTGTTTTTTTTTAAATGAAAGAATCACATTTAACCACATTATTCCATACATAAATATTACAAGAATTTATTAATTGTATAGAATTACTCCTTTATCCAACTCTAATGTTTTTCTCTCTCGTGTTTTATCGTTTTTCCTTTTCTTTCTTTTTTTTTTTTTTCCTTCCTTTTTTCTGTTAAGTTTGGTGACCCATAACCCAATGTATCAATGTTTCGAAACTACACCGAGTGAACCAGCTAAAGTATCGGCTCAAGGTCACTGGTTCAATTATTGGTCAACCGGAATCAAATTACATCATCTTATATCATAAATATGTATATGCAAAAGTTTATCGAAAAGCCAAAATTTTCGTGAATTCAAATGTTTTCTTTATTTGTAGAACTACAAAAAATGATAATTAACAAAATAAAAAATTCATGGATGGCTGCTGAAGATGCTGATATATTCATAAGCTCTAAGAAGTCCATAAATTGAATTGATATATATTTTTTTATATTATCTAACGGTGACAATATTTTTGCACTTGGTGGCACATATACATGGCAAACTCGATGAATCTTTTTAACCCTAAGGGGTTGGCCTGATGGTCAACGTCTGGGCCTAGGGATCTACTCCATCTTAGATCTCTTCAGAGAGTTTGGTCTACTTTTACCTAGTTTGTGTGGGATAGGAAAAGTGCAAAGGTCTCGAAATTAGTCGAGCTATACGTAAGCTGGCCAAGACACTTGGTTAGTGAAAGAAAAAAAAAATAGTTCTTAAAGTCCCATAGAGAATATAGATATATGCATATATCTAATAATTATGCACATATCTATATTCACATAGTGCGCCAGTTTATGTATGTGAAGCTATGTGTGCATTTTATTTTAGAGGGAGACAACATTATGTGAGAAATTAGTAGGCATTATCATAGCCCAAGAACAGTTTTAAATTATCTAGGTCTTTGATACGTAGTTACCCGGTTTATGTAGAATGAGGGACTACGTAAGTTTGAGAATTAGTTAATGTATGCGCAAATTGATCTGAACAGTCAGTTAACGAGGAAAAAAGGTAAAGTTTTAAATTTAAAATTCCTGCCATGAGAATAATAAGTATAACAACTTGATTCCAACATAACCTCACATAAGCACGTTGATGTAATGCAGGGGCAAGATCTACAATTTTTGTTTATGGTGAAATTTATATACAATCATGAGTGAGAAATATAAATATTTCACTAACCAAGTGAAATATTATAAAAGATACTCAAATAAAATAAATAAATATAAATACCAAATGATACGTGGCCACATATACAAGGTTGGAGAATTTCTCCAAACTCACGTTAGAGGAAATGCATATCCCTATTCACTACTTAGGGTCAAATAAATATAAACACACAAGTTTGAAAAATAGTGAAAGTTGTCACCAGATAATTCCTAATGAAGTAGAGCGCTATGTGTTTCTTTTGTAATTTTGGATTTATATTGCTATTCTATATACAATACTATAATAGATTGTATACCATAGATATAGTAGACGTATAGATATAAAGTAGAGAACCATGTGTTTTTTTTACGTTGTTTTTTAAGTTTTTTTTTTTTTATTCTAATTGATGGACTTATCTACATGTTAATGACATTCTCAAACTATTTGCTCTTCAGTTAATACACTCACAAGCACAAGAGTAACGTGCATGTAAGTGGAGAAGAGAAGTTAGCCTAGTAGTAGTGGTGCCTCCACCCGTGGCATAAAGTCATGGACTCAGCTTTATCTCATTTTTCTTAATTATTTGGCCCCTCCAGTATATTAAAATAAAAAATAAAAATTCATGTACCATAAAAAAATACTAATAAAGGGAAATTTTAAAAAAAGAAATTGATAAAATGCAAAAAAAAAAAATGCATTTTCGATTTGCAATCCCCCAACGGGCCTCTCTTCTAAAAAGTTCCTAGGAAGTCTATCAGGACACGTGTGATAAAGCTACTTTTAATGAGTGCAGTTAACACCATTTAACTTCACCCTAGAATCTCAGCATTTATTTCATGAAATCGGCAAATAGATAGCTTTTTTTAAGGCTATTGTAGACTTTTCAATCCGAAAACTTTGGTTAACTCCAGAGTTAGTACGTACCCTGAAGAGAGGGGTTAACCTAAGTTGTCCAGCTAAAAATGTCGCGCTTACCCATGCCTTAAGTTATGGTCCGACTCATCCCACCATCTATTTTTAACCAATGGCGGAGCCAAAAACTCTGCCGGGAGCAACATTTACTCACAAGCAAATGTTTTTTTTTTTCAGCAAAATTCTATACAATCAGAATTTTTATACAAAACTTGATAAATCAGTTTCAAAACTTATTTTCAATAAATTTTTTTAATACACCCTAGTTTTAGGAACAAAAAAATTATTTTCTAAGTTTTGTGAATCATTTTCATGCATAAATGAAAGTAATGGTATTTTTTATGGTCCCATTTTTTGGTTATGAGAACACGAAAAAAATGAAAAGTTCCTTTATTTCCAAAAATAAGAAAAAACTATAACTAAACAGAATAGTCTAGTTTCCTTTTATACAATCAACAGTAAACCACTTGACTTTCATATATTTATATATAAGCTTATATAAAAAGATTTTTAAAGCAAATTAACATTTTAAGGTGGCATTCATAAATTTTTAAAGGAGGCAAATTGACGCAAAATTTTTGAAAATGCAAGAACACTTCCAAATTTTTAGGGGGGAAATTGAAAAATATTCTAAAATTATAGGTCAAAGCAATTGTTTTCAAAAATGTAGAGGCACTTACAAATTTTCAAGGGGGCAACTTAAAATAATTTCTTATAACTAGAGGTAAAAATAAATTTTTTAAAAAGTTAAAAGGGGCAAGTGCCTCCCTCAGAGCCTCACATGGGTTCACCCCTGGATCTAACTCTAACTTGTATACATCAGGTCCTCGGGATAGGTTCGACCCATCCATTATCAAATGATGTTCTCTTCTACGGCCAAAAAAGCAACTCCCTATCATGTTATTAATAAGTTCATAAATACTCTCATAATAAAAGGGAAAAAGCATGTTAATTCAATCATCATTGACTTTTCTCAAAAGCACTCTCATTAGTTGATCTAGGGAAGTCTTTGGTTGACGTAGATTTGTCTCGAAAGTCTATAAGGATCAGACCAATTCCTCTATTATGATAGAATCAACGTCCATACTTTATTCTATAGCAATAACCTTAGCTTGGAATCTATTGGATAAAGATCTCAAAATTTTTTGACCAATTTTTGAAGAAGAGATCCTTTCGCCAAGATTAAAACTTGAGTTGACAATGTCACTTAGTTTTGCGTCAAATTGATCAAAGGTCTCATTGTCTTCCATTCTCAAGTTCTCGAAATTTGTTGTCAGTCGTTGAAATTTAGAAATTTTCACAGTAGTAGTTTACTCATGTGTAGCTTCAAGTATATCTCATGTTTCTTTAGCATTCTCACATGTTGACACACATCTGAATTCATCAAGTAAGAGAATGTTAAAGATAATATTGGGACCCTTACTGTTCCAACTGCTATTTGCATAATCAACGGTATCCTTATCTTTTGCATCTTTAATTGTAACAGCTGTAACAGTAGGGGTAGAAGTAGACGTACTTGTAGTCGTTGGGGGAGTTTAGCCATGAGCAACTGACAGCCAAGCTCTCATGCGAACTTTTCAGTAAGCATAGTTGATTCCATCAAATAATGGAGGTCTAATGGTAGAGCTTCCTTCGCGTGGTAAATTCATGTAATCAGATTATCAGGACCTCACTCTTTGAACAAACAAAACTAGTTTTGAGAGTTCTACTCTGATACCAATTGAAATTTTCAATCTACTAGGATTTACAATTATTTGGAGGTGCGCTTGATTAATACTAATTTACTAATTTAATCAATCACACTCTAATTAAATCACACCCATGTAAAGTAAAGCAATCACACAATAGACACATGATTTTTGTCGTGGAAATCCAAACTGGGAAAAAATCATGCGATCTAATCTAGCCCAAGTTCCAAACACTATCAACAATCGAACAGCTTATAAGAACACTTACAACTATATTAATCTGAATCCCACGAATCTAAGTTGAAGTCAAACCTTGCTTGCATACCTCGTAACTGATTGCTCTTCCGTGCTTGATTCACAATGAACACCGTCCCGTGAATCCTTGTCTTGATGCACCACCAAGACACTTTGATGTCAATGAAGATTTGAAGGTCTTCAACTTGCTAAGGAGACTCTAAGGTTTTTCTTTGGAAGCTTTCATTATCTTTCATAAGTGTGTTAACCCTAGAAGTCAAAGCCTTGAAGCTTATATAGGCATTGAAGCTCTTTAGAAACAAATAGGAGTAGTTTTCTCTTAAAAAACATACAAGAGTTTGCGGGGGCGAGAAAGTAGCGAGAAAACCTTCGTGATCTCCCTAGAGTGAGAAGGTGGTGATAGCCACTGTTCAGAACCTTCAAGTCTCGCTAGGGCGAGAAGGTGGGGAGACCTTAGCGATAGCCACTACCCAATTTTTTCAAATCTCACTGGTGCGAGACCTTAGCGAGAAGGTAGCCAACTCTGTTGCATTATCCAGTTTTGAACTCCTTTGTCCTTAAATAGATGTCCAAGCCCTCCTTAGCATTACTTTAAACATACATGACATACAAGGACATAAATATAATAGTTTTTATCACATGATTATGCCAATTACAATATAGATCGTACACTAACCCAAATACAAAAAGTGTCCAATGTAAAGGTCTTGAGGCAGCATGAAGTCATAGCAAAAAAATCATTCAACAAAAAACCAAAATGGGAGCTATCAAGGTACCCTCCAACGGATACATCAACAAGTGAGGGCACATTCTCAAGAAGCAACTTTATCTTTGATCCATGGTACTTAAAGGAAACAAGATTTACGTCAGATAGCTCGATGGATTTGATGTAGAAACAATTCAATATCTCCAATTACTTCCACACACAGACTCGGCGAGTAAGTTTTAGATTAACCAAAGATAAAGAGCTACGGATAGATAATCGTTCAAGCATTGGGTAGTAGGACAGAAGAAACTCAACCAATGGCGGAGCTATTCATAGACAGTAGGGGCCATGGGCCCCCTACCTTTGATAGAAGCCCCTAGTATACTAGCTATTTCATGTGTGTATATGTAACGAAAGTATTATGGTGGCCCCCAAATCCTTGTTGCAACTGATCAATTTCCTACTTCTAATTGGCTTTTGGTTTATTTGCCGTTTGCTTTTGGTTTTTTGTGGCCAAGGTCATTCCACCCAGTGGTAAGAATAGTACACAGTGAGCCTTTGCATTTTGTCCACATCGTCTTTACTTAGTTTGTCCCATGTACTGCCATCACATAGAATTGACCCCTCAACTCTAAACCCACCCTTTTCTCTATGCTCCGTCCAAGCAAAAATCTGGAGAGAGGGAGAGCAAAAATCTGGAGAGAGGGAGAGAGAAGGGTTCCCTCAGACATTGAAGGTGCAAATTGCGTTCTTGCAAAGCATTGCAAGTGGTCAGTGGGCTATTCAGTTTCTATGAAATTTACATGGCAATGTATACTCTCAGGCTCATTCTTTTGTTGCCTCATATTCACTTCATTAATGGTAAATCTATATTCAAAATATTTTTGTTTATATGCCTTTTATTGATTTTCATAATTCTGATAAACGCATTGTAAGAATTGGCTATAGAAAACATTGCAGAAAACAAAATTTCACACTTTCTATCTTCAGTGTTTACTAAATTGAGTGGTTTAAAACTCAAGAATCCCTTGGAAATTGGTAAAATAGAACAAAGATATACTTAAAACTCAAGAAATCCCTTGAACTCACTCCAAGTTTTCCTAACAAATTTATTTTTTGTTCCATGGGAAATGTGTTTTACAGATTTTAATTCTTAAGAAGTGGGTTGAAATTTTATTATTACATGACAATGTTTTTTTTAAGAAATGATTAGAGTTGGATCCACTTGTGAGTCTTACTCTCTTGAAGATTGAAAAAAAAAGTCTACTAAACTGAGCTAAATAACAACTTTCCTCGCTCTGTTTCCTAGAATGGTTAATCCATTTGTGAGTATTGTGTTTTTAATCATTTATATTATGCGATTATAGGACTATAGGAAACCATGACAAGGAAGAAAAAACACAGTTTATGATTTAGCAACATTGAATTGAACTACTAGAGTAGTACACTAATTACAAATTTTTTTGTATGTTTCTGCTGAAACCTTTTTTTCCCCATCTTGGAATACTTATTAACCATTTGAATGCAATTCATAGCTGTTTACATCCAATTACTCGAAAGTTCATATTATATATTATCTAACAAGGATGATTTTTGTATTCATTGGATGAAATTTTGGTTGTGTACATTAAAAGGAAAATTGCTATGAAGTCTAGCACAGAGAAAATCCTAGAAGACTTGCGAGACATGAAAAAACATCGAGTGTCACTTTGATAGATGATTAAGCTAAGACGTATCAAAAAATAATTATTTTGCGACTTATCTTTTGTTCATATTTTGTGAAGGCTAATAGATACCAACTTTATAGTTTATGTGTTGATTTAATATTTAATCTTATGTCTATTCCTCCTAAATTAAGAGTATTCGACAGTTGATTTAATATTTAATCTTATTTCTATTACTCTTAAATTAAGAGCATTCGATAGTTTATATTCGTTGGTGTAATTTTTCAATTTTGAGCCCCCCAAGGGTGGGATCCTGGTTCCGTCACTGACCTCAAGAACTTTATCACCAACTTGCACATACTTTAAACATAGTGATGTAAGGGACTTCAGGCCAACTAATGTACGATGGGCCATGGTGCCAAACCTTGGACAAACAAGTCCCTTTGCTTTTGTCAAATAGCTCTCTAGGAAAAGTATATACCTTCTCAATGTCAACATCCATTGACAGGTCCAACTCAAGCCTCTGAACTTTCCGTAACAATGCAAACTTGATCCACTCATCAATGTCATACTTGGAGCGTTTATCCAAAACATAACAAACTTTAAATTCTTCTGTAGTACCGGCATCATGCAATTCCAAAATTTCATTAACCCAATTGACAAAATTATGCTTCTCATTGTTATATAACTCTGGTTTCCACCTTATTCTCTCATAAGATTTCAAGCGATCAAACTTGAGAAAGCTGATAAGCGTCCAGAGGCGCCTCCATCGGCTAGAAAGGATACTGGTGCGTACTGGTGCGTACTGCGTCCCTCAGTGGCAATCTAGACAATACAGATGCAAGAATTTCATCCGGAAAGTTGCTAATCTGATCCTCCAAAACAGAAGCATCGCCCTTGTTTCATCGCCAATAATGAACATAAATCAATCAACACGATGGTTTGCAAAAAAAAAAATTTATATATAAAATCACCTCAATTAACTTTATATGAGATCAAGATCTTAGGACTGTCCATCATAAAATTCAATAATTTAAAAATCCTTCATTAACGTCATGTAACGCTATATAGCAAGTCACAAGAGATTAGAGAAAACATAGAAGAACACGCTTTAGCAAAAACACCAAACTTATTTCTTCAAATACTACAATTAGAAGTAAATTAAATGACACAGAAAGTTTTAGCAGAGCTGGAAAGGCCATTCATCATCATAAAAAAAATAAACATATACATCCCGCTAAAACAAAGAGTCGTGAAGAATATAAAATAAATAACATGCTTAGAACTAAAACTTAAAAAATTCAAACACTTGCAACAATCGCCCAAAAAAAAAAAAAAATTTGGGAGTCACCTTGTTTTTCCTGTGTTTGTGGGTAACTTTAAACTTTATCCTCCCCATGAATTTGAAAGCGTCTGAGTCCTTTTGGTAATTGACTTTAGATTCTAAAACCCCCAACTCCAGTCAAGCAAATGTAGATGCAGATACGTGGAGATATGTGTATATATATCTGAGGTTTTGCCTACTTCTGTGTGAAACATGGAATCGCACAGAGCAGCAAAGCACCCTATTTAATATATTACTGGAAGGTAGAGCACACATTATCCATGTGCAACTCGCAGCAATTATACAGACGAGAGAGGGGAAAAACTAAGATTCAAATTCAGAAGGAATTTGAATGGTCAAAATTATGCTTGTTGCAATTTATAAAGTGAGACAAATATGCAACATTAAAAAATTTTAAGAATATTTTTTAAAAGTGAATAAGATAAACAGATTTCAAGGTATGAAAAAACTTAGCTTTTGTCTATATTTTGTCCAAGAGACTAATCACTACAATATTAGGTCAAGATGTAATGGCTATAAGCAATATTAAATAATCCAAGATAGAAGAGAGAACAAAGCATTCAACCAAGAACACGCAAGTTTTTTGCCGTGAAAACCCTAACTGGGAGAAAAATTGCGTGTCCCCTTTGTTGGAGATCATGCTCTATAACTTGTAATTCAAACAGTTACGCGACTCTTTACAATCAAAACTTATCAACTCTTGATCTAATGATTGTCTAGACCTTGCTTGTATCCACGATTCATCGTCTCCGTGCTTGACCATCGTTCAGATCCCCTTAGAACGGATTTCTCACATTGAACTCCTTCAAGACTCTTGATCTCTTCAATTGGGCTGAAGAAGATTCTTGCTAAGTTTTGTTTCTATGCCTTTTGGAATGTGGGAAATACTTCTCTCTAAGAGTTTTTAATGTGGCTGTTCAGATCTAGGTCTGGGGAAGTGTGTTAGGCTTTAAATAAGAAAAAAAAAAAATAGCAGCATGATTTTCGAGAATCCAGAATTCACGCAGCTTGCTCCCTCGAGATCCTGTGAGGATCCCGCAAAGTCAGCTCGATCCCTCAAGGATCCCGCGCGAATCCCTCGAGCTCAATCCCAAATTTTGCAAGTTCACTGTTTTTGCCCTTGTGATCCTTCAACATCCCCCGAGAATCCCTCGAAGTCATGTTCCACAACCAGCATACTATTTTTGCCCTCGACATCCCTCGAGAATTCCTTGAAGTCCATTAACATCCTTCGAAGTCCCCTTCATCAGCCAAGATGTATCATACAAATTTTTCTTAGCACGAGCTTGCATGAATAAGCTTCAAATCCTTTCTGAATGCTTGTGATAGATATCCTAATTTCCCAAATTACATCAAACAAGACTTGGCACGAAATTTAGCCAATTACATAACCTTACAATCTCCCCCTCTGGCAATTTCATGACCAAAATCCTATGTTGCAAGACACATTACAGGGAAAGAAATAAAGTTATAATAAGACCCAACTCACAAGCATAAAGATGTTGTCTATCAAACACCAAGCATCCCAAACTCTTATACATGCACACACTAAATAACCAAGAGACAAAAATACCATCAAGTGCAAGGTATCAATAGAACAAGTATATATCAAACATCAAGCAGGCCAAACAAAGAATCTCTCCCCCTTTTTGGAACAAATTGACAAAGTAAGCATAAGAAGTAAGAGAAAATGACTGATAGATATAAACATAATGTCTCCCCGTTAATGTATTCTCCTTCTAAATAACATATAAGCCCATAAATTTTCTCTCCCCCTTGTTGTCTCAAAAAAATAAAGAATTATCAAGCAACCACGCAATCAAGAACAAAAGAGAGATATGCTAAAAAGAAGAATATTATCCATGCAAAACAACCAGTAAAAACTAAACTAGCCTTAAACAAAACATAGTCAAGGTATTTTTATAAAACCATTGTCTTAACCCTAGCATACTTATCATCAAAACACAAAATATAACTCACGAGTCTCATGATGACCGTAGCACAAAAAAAAAATCAACATTAAACATGCTCAAAGATCACAAAAATATAAGAACAATTGGTCATAAGGTGATTTAAAAATATATCCATAATAATGTGTGATGAATGCAGGTACTCCAATGAGATCAATGAGAATATAGACCATAGACATGATAAAAAAAAATAGCCCATCTTGCCGAATCACATTAAGAAGTTCAAGACATAGGAGTTAAACCCATTTTAATGCATTTTCAATGTTCAACTCCTTCTCAATCTTTTTTTTTTTTTTTTTTTACAACAGAATTTCCAACCCTATCTCTCCAAGTATAATAACATGAAACACAAAAAAAATGGTGGCTTTCATACACATGAGCTGGTAGCCTTCTCCTTTTGTCACATAGCAATAGTAGCTACACTCACACTTACTGGTAGCCCTTTTCATCAAGGATATAGAACCAAAAAGAGAGGGAATCACATGTATGCGGTCAATCTAGTCATTAGAAGCTTCAAGAGATATCAACCATGATTTGTGCTATGGGAGGATCATAAAAGGCGGATTCCATATTCTAAGAGATCTTATGAGGAATGCATTAATTGAATATGAATCACGAGTATGATAATGATCATCAAAACTATTGACTCATTAGAATGCAATCAATGAACACCCAAGAGTCAACCTTAAACAAGCCATTACATCAATCAACACATGGGGAATGTTTTAAGCTAATGATTAACACAACCAAATCAAGACAAAAACAAATATTTTTGGTGTTTTATTTATTTTTTTAAAATTTATAAGAAAAACAAAAAAAAAAGGAATCATAGCACTAGTGGTCGCCCCCAAATGCGGTATTCCTATAAATGGAGTTAGTTACCCCATAAGAGTACAGAAGTTGCAATGATGTATAAACCGGAAGATCCAATATCGTTCTCTCTCAAGGGACTTAGCCAAATATAGGCTCTAGCACTCAACTCACACTAACCTAACCTAGGATTAAATTACAATAAAAAGGGGAATTGGATCTACAATAAAAAGACCAAAAATGTTTTAGGTTTTGATGATTGTTTTGGATTCCTAAACTATTACAATAAAAATAAAGACAATTAACACTAGACAATTAAATTAAAGCAATTTGAAATTAAACTTAAAGCAATTAAAAGAGAATTGGGCTCAAATGATCCAATCACTCAATTTCATCCAAGGCTTCCAATGGAGTTTATAACTCAAATCAAACACAACATTTAAGTGTGTTTGATTCGGAGGATTTAGCTTTAAAAATCAATTATTCCCAAACAATTGAAATTAGATACATGTTCAATGAGGAATCAAATGTTAATACCATCGATTCAACTTAGTCAATACCAAATTTGTAGTTTGTGCATTGATTAGCCAAACATAGTCAATATCCTAGGTTTTCTAAGGCATCTTCAATCAATTTGTGAGAATGAATTTCTAGCAATTGTGGAGTATTTGTCTAGTCAAGAGTCCTAAATTAATACCAACGATTTGGGTGATCAAAATTCCCAAACTTAGTCAATATTCCAAGTTTTCTAAAATTCCACGTGTAATTACTAGAAATTCAAATTTCAGAAAAATATGGCAATTAATTCATGAGATACCTCCATTGCATTCCTTGAATTATTTGGGAGATTTTCACATTTAAACCCAATTTAAATTCTAGCTACTTGAATACATCATCAAAGCATGTAAAAATGAAAAGAAAGCATAAAGAGATTTAAATCTAAATTTTACTTGAATAATAAAGCTGTTTGGCTACAAAGAAAATGAAGGAAAGTGCAAAAAAGTGAAAGAAAATACGATACAATAAAGAAAATTACAAGTTCTACACCTATACTACAATTACAAACTTAAATCTAAGCTAAAATTGAAGAAAAATGAAAAAACTAACCTTTTGTGAGCTTCCCCCGCCGCCCCTCTTGCTAAAACTAACCCTAACTACACAAAAAAAAACCTTCAAAATACCCTAAAAACGCCGCTTCGAATGCAAAAAAATACAATCTGGATAAACAGTAACCGTCTGAATACCGTTCGGACGGTGCATCTGACGGCCGTCTGAAGTGCGTCCAGACTCACCATTCGAATAAGTACTGTTCACCGTCTAATGAACAATAACCGTCCGAATGGTGAACAGTAACTATTCGACCTAGAAATTTCGAAGCTTGATTTGACCACACTAGAGCTCAATTCAGCCAATGCACATGAAGGCAAAGTTGTAGAGCTTGAAATCTTCTTTCTAATGACGGAAAAATCAGCTTAATCGAACATTGGAGTAAAAAGTTATGGCCAAATACCAAGACAGGTTGGACTTCTCATCACTGGTTTGTTCGTTTGAACCCGCCTTGATCATTCTTTGCGTCTAATTTGCCTTTATTAGCTCTATAACCTACAAAACACACACAAAATATAATAAAATATATATCTAAATAAAATAAGAAAATTAACAATAATTCAACTCTAACAAAGTGCGAATTAAAAGCCAATAATTACACTTTTATGGTATAATCAACTAGGATAACAAAATAAACATGAAGCACATCGTAGTCTATGACACAAATAGCTTTTACTCCACAAGGCTTGCCCCTACAAATTTCTTAGGGGTTCTCAAAGATTTCAAATAAGATTTTCTCACCCATATAACAGTTACCTTAGGTTTTTCAATAAACTCATGAGGTGTGGGTGTAGTCCTAGGTCTTGCATTGGCATTGTGGTTCCCCTTTTGGCTATAATTTTTGGAAACTTATCTTGGCTTGGAAACGGATCTGCTCACATGCATAGTAAGGACTCTAATATGATTTTTTTAATCTCTCATATTGATTCCTAGGTTGATTATAAGCATGGGAACTAAAGACCCTATTTAATTTTCGACAATATGGTCTAATGTGACAAAACACACCACAATGATGACAAACAGGGTTAAACTTTAGAGATTGAACAACCTTAGGAGATTTGGACTTCACATGAGTAGTAATGAACTCACAAGGCACATGCATAGTCTCCAATCTAGAACAATGAGTCCGAATATGACCCATAACACCACATTGATGACAAGTAGGAACAAACCTAGTAAGCTTGGTGTTAACATTTGGCACAACACGTGCATATGTGGTGGTGTTCTTCTTGGAAGTCACAACCTTGGCCTTCAAATTAGGACAGTGAGGCCTAATGTGCCCTTTAATTCCGCAATGGTGGCATGAGGAAACAACCACAGCATGCTTAGCCTTACTTGGTATGGAAGACTTACCTTAAAGCCTTCATAGAATTAGGCTTACTTGCCGGTTGGGAAGCTTTAGAATCCTTCTCTGTGTATCCAATCCCAGTCATGTCATAATAGCTCCTTTGTGCATTCCAAATTTCATCAATCTTTTATGAACTTGCATCAAATTTCTTAAAAGACAGATGAGCATTAGCCAGTTTAGTTTCAAGCTTTTTCACCTTTTCTTCAAGTGCATTTTTGAACTCTTCTCTGTCATATGCATCTTTCTCAAGAAACTTAACTTCATTAGTCAAGATTAATTTGTGAGTTTTCAATTGACTAACTTTAGCTTAAGTATCAATGTTCTCCTTTTTTAAAACTTCAACTTCATCAATTACCTTCTTTAATTTTGT
>CM065384.1:35360000-35460000 GCA_033060915.1 Euryodendron excelsum | reverse complement strand
ACTTTTGAAAACCTGGAAGTCCTATTATGTTCGGTAACGCTTATGCGCGAATACCGCACTCAATATATACGCTGCCTTGTAACGTTTATGCATGAGTTAGGTTCCGTATATGTATTGCATGAATTGATGATGCATGTCCTTGATTACAACAATCCGAACTATTCTAGAAGTTGAAGATTGAAGGAATTATTGGTTACAAAGCTAAATCTTCCGAATCCGAGACTCATGACGTAGTCGAGAGATTTGAGTTATATAAAACCTTTATTGGGATTCCGAGAAACTTGATTAATCAGATCAATTGATTCTGAGTCATTTTCTTTATAAAGTTTTAATCAAATTTATTCACTTTCATTATTTAGATATAGTTTAACTCATTCAAAAAACCAAACACAAGATTTTTCTTTTCTCTTTCTAGAAGCATCAGTTGAGTGAAGTTAGGATTGGGTTTAATGTTAGAGTATTCTTGTGATCACCTTGGCATTGCTCCTTGAGGGACGATACTCGTACTTTCGAGATTCTATATTGCATCGCGACCCATGCACTTGCGGTTGAGCACCACCTAACTCGGTAGCAATCAAGCAGTGTCCTGCTCTGATACCAATTGAAGAAACCTAGCCTTTGTCTATGTTTTGTCTATGTTTTGTCTAAGAGACTAATTACTACAATATTAGGTCAAGATGTAATGGCTATAAACAATATTGAACAATCCAAGATAGAAGAGAGAACAAACCATTCAACCAAGAACACACAAGTTTTTTGCTGTGGAAACCCTAACTGGGAGAAAAACCATATGTCCCCTTTGCCGAACAAAGATCATGTACTATAACTTGTAGTTCAAATGGTTACAAGACTTTTTACAATCAAAACCTATCAACATATTGATCTAATGATTGTTTGGACCTTGCTCGTATCCACGATTCACCGTCTTCGTGCTTGACCACCGTTCAGATCCCCTTAAAATGGATTTCTCGCCTTGAACTCCTTCAAGACTCTTGATCTCTTCAATTGGGTTGAAGTAGATTCTTGCTAAGCTTCGTTTCTAGGCCTTTTGGAAGGTGGAAAACACTTCTCTCTAAGAGTGTTCAATGTGGCGGCTCAGATCTAAGTCTGGGGAAGTGTGTCGGGCTTTAAATAGGCAAAAAAAACCCTAGCAGCGTGATTATCGAGAATCTAGAATTCGTGCAGCTCGCTCCCTCGAGATCCCGCGAAGTCAGCTCAATCCCTTGAGGATCCCTCGACCGCAATCCTAGATTTTACAAGCTCACTGTTTTTGCCCTCGAGATCCCTCAACGTCCCTCAAGGACCCCTCGAAGTCATGTTCTGCAGGTAGCACACTGTTTTTGTCATCGACATCTCTCGAGGATCCCTAGAAGTCCATTAACATCCCTCGAAATCCCCTTCATCAGCCAAAATGTATCATACAAGTCTCTCTTAACACAAGCTTGCATGAATAAGCTTCAAATCCTTTCCGAATGTTTGTGATAGATATCCCAATTCCCCAAATTACATCAAACAAGACTTGACAAGAAATTTAGCCAATTACATAACCTTACAAGGTTAATTAAAATAAATGATTATATTTATATATACTTAGAGGATGGGGCACACACGATGCACGTGCCACTCTTTTGCAACAAATACATGAGGGAAGACATTCAATTGTAAAAAGGAATTTAAATAGTCAAAGTTACCCTTAATTGTTTCAATTTATAAATTAAAATAAATATGTAAATTTTAAAAATTTTAAGGATGTTTTTGACAAGTGAAAGATATATGCAACTTCTAGGGTACTGCCATTATATATTAGAATAGATGTATAGAGCCCTTCCAGGTCGGGCTCGAGCTGGATGATCGATGACCTGGGAGATGGCCCAATTAGAAGTACTAAACCAACCCCAGATGGAAAACACAAGTTCTGGTACTATATTAAATAATTTTTGTGTTATGTTGTAGAAATCGAGACTTTTTAAAACTAGAACTCTTCATTAATATTAATCCAGCCTTTAAATATTAGAATGTAAACTTCTATGATAATATATATTTTTTTTTGAAGTGGCACTTAGGTGTGTAAGTGGGATTTCTGGGAAGGCCTGACCAATCATTCGAACCAATATCAATGAGTTTCCAACCTGTTGTAAAGAGATGAAGTAGTTAGAATGGGTCAACCCTCTTTAGGCCGATCACACTCCGATGGTCAAGTTAGCAATCTCAACCAGGAATAAAGTAAAAATAATAAGTGTGTATTGCTTAATTGGATTGATCATACCTTACTTCTTCAAGATGCTGTGTTTTATAGTGTAGTGTTATCTGTCGAGCCTACTTCGATAATCATGACTTACTACATAGGTCTATGTTGGCTGATCAGAAGTAATTTTACCTTTATCGCCATGCTCGAGCTTGACTGACCAAATGTGAGTGTCGTCGTTGTGTGCAGCGCCTCCTCTGCATTGAATGCGGGTTTGTTCTCCATTAAATACTCTTGACTCTCCAAATGATTATATCCATAAGTTAGGTTGAGAGGATTTTAGCTTGGGCTGGTAAAATGACTTGGGCCTGTATTGTAATATTTGCCTCTAGGCTACTTCAGGCCCCATTGGGCGAGTCTGTTTTTCGATGATCTGATTCACTACTTAGCTGGGAATCTAAGTAGATCATGATTTTGGCAATTTTGAGATCAATAGCTCAACGCAACCCTGCGAGTAGAGCCTCATATTCTGACTCATTGTTTGAAGCAATGAACTCCAGCTGAATAACCTGCTCTAATGCCATACCCTATGAGAACTATCCCTGAATTTGCCCCCTAGCCGTTGGATGCTCTGTCAGTAAACAGCTTCCAATGATTAGCTTTCTTCCAAAGGTCCAAGGACAGGTCATCATCTTGCGTATCGGGAATCGGGGTTAGATTGGTTTCTTATGGAAGTTTAATAGAAATTTCAGCAATAAAGTCAGTCAATACCTGGCCTTAACTACAGTTTGTGGTTGGAACTTGATGTCAAATTCTCCTTGGAAGTAGTGCATTTTAGCTGGTAGTTCGTGAGCATGTTGATGGTGTGTGCCTAGAAGTAGTGCACCAATTTGCGCGATGCCACTATCAATGCAAGGGCCGATTTTCCTAACAATAGATATCTGCTTTCTGCCCCCAAGAGAGTTTTGCTAATATAGTAGACCAGCTTCTGTTGTCGATCTTCCTATCAAAGTAGCACGACACTGACCGCATGCTCCAAAACTGCGAGGTAAAGGAAGAGTTCTTCATGCTTTTGTTGCACATGCCGTAAAGGAGCTTGCTTGATAGCGACTTGCTCCCCTCTTATCTCTTGCACCCCCTCTGGGGAAGAGAATTGAATTATTTGGTGGTAGGAGGATGGGATAGCCTTTATGAGGTGCAACCATGTTCAGCCTATGATTGCATTATATGGGGATGGTACATTGACCACCATGAATTCTGTCTGCAGAGTAATCCCTCCCGTCGTAACAGGGATAGTTACCTTTCTAAGTGGCCAAACTGGATCGGAGCTAAACCTGATCAATGGATTGAGCAAGAGCTGGAGGTCGGCATCCTTCAGCTCTAGCTTCTTGAAGAGGTCGTAGTACATAACCTCGGAGGAGCTCCCCTAGTCGATGAGTAGTCGCTTCATGTCACAACCTGTCATGCGTAAGGTTACGACCAGTGCATTATTGTGGGGAGTTTGAACTCCCACGAGATCCTCGTCAGTAAAGGTTATAGCGGCAGTATCATCACCGACCTTGACTTTCTTCGAAGGGGGCCTATCTGCATCACCTCCCTCAAATGTACAGTCTTTTGAATATTAGCCTGGTATCTGTGCCGGTCGATAGTTTTTAATTTTTCCAATCCATGCAGCACGTTGATCACCTGGATCGGTTTAACTCTGTCTTCTTTTTGCGGGGGGGCCTCCAGCCTTGGCTACTCGGCCCCCCGTTTTGTCTTTTCTCTATTGATATACTGGTCAAGATGGCCAGCCTTTGCCAAATCTTCAAGGTGATTTTTTAGATGTCGACAATTTTCTGTTTAATGCCCCCTCTCCTCGTGATAGGAGCAAAACTTCCCTTAGTCTTGGGCTGTAGGGTCTGCTCCCAACTTCGGGGGCCATTTGAAGAATGGCTTGTTGCAGATTTGGGGCAAAATCTTATAAATAGGGTCCTTCAAGATAGTGTAGACCCCATTGCTTGCCTTATTGCTCCAGTCATTGTTGTCTTCCCGCCGAAACTTCTTTGCGTCACGCCCATTCTTCTTTTCAACGATAATGCCAACCTTCTTGGCAGCGGGCTACGATACATCCTCTTCCAACCTCGCATATCACTCGATTCTCGACATTAATTCTTACACCGTAAAGCCTGGTTTCTTTATTAAGGACTGTTGCAGGCGATGCTCTATGGGCAAGCCGATTTTGAACTGAGTTACAGCCAGCTGTTCGCTGCACTCGTCAATCTCATTGTAGGCTGCCCAGTAGCACTGCACATACGTCCGTAATCCCTCTCCATCATTCTTCCGTAAAGTGAGTAGGAAGTTTACTTCCCTAGGCTGCTTGCTGTTGGCTATGAAGTGAGCAGTGAACAGTTTGGTAAGTTGTCTCCAATTTGATACTAATTTGGACGGCAACTTATAGAGCCATCGTAGGGCCACCTCTCCCAGACTAGATGGGAATACTCGACACATTAACGATTGATCTCCACTCCAGAGTGCCATCATTTTCTTATAATGGCAAATGTGACTGATTGGATTGGTCTTTCCGTCATATGGTGTGAACTTTGGTGGAACGAACTTTCTCGGAGGCTGGCAGCTTTCAATCTCCTCCGTGAAAGGTGTGGACGTTATCTGAACTAAGGCTCTGCTGACCACGTCCCTGAGTAGGACGTGTTTTGGGGAGCTGCTCTCTATTATAAAGTTTCTCTTTTAGCCACCTCTCCCATTCCTTTTATTGCTGACCGATTCTAAGCCAATCTTTGTCCTGCGGTGTTCGGCTCCTCCTATGGTGCCGATCTTCTCGTTTTTTACTATTGCGGCTGCTGCTCGAGGCATGGCTCTTAACAATGTGCAATGGCGTTGAACTTCTACTTCTAGGATCTCGACTCCTTCTTTCATTGCGATGGGCCAGTGATCCTCCTCTAGCTCGGTCATCCTTCTTGGATATTGCATCCCTCATTGCTCTGACCTAGGAAGTAAGCCTGGCAATTTCGTCGTCACGTCGCCGAAGTTCTCTTTCAGTAGCATGAAGTGAATGGTCACTGGGCACACGTCCACTGGAAAGTGAAGGGCCCAAGTCTCGGTGATGATCTCTATGGAGATTTGGTCCCCTGGCATAGTATGGGTCCCTCCGTAACTCGTCTCGTGTTCCTTAGTGGATTCCAATAGGAGACCGGGTCTCCGACCTCCTCATCCAACCCCTGTTGCTTCTTTTAGAGGTGGTTTGGTGGCCAGCCAAGTTGGTATTATCATTACCAGAGGGCGTTTCGTTCCTTCGTCCGGTGGCATGGACTCCTCTTCTCTCTAAGAAGTTGGTACTCATGCTTACTTGGACCTTCCCACAGACGGCGCCAATTGTAAGTGGGATTTCTGGGAAGGCCTGGTCGGTCACTCAAACCAATATCAATGAGTTTCCAACATGCTATAAAGAGATGAAAGAGTTAGAATATGGTTCGACCCTCTTTGGGCCGATCACACTTCGACAGTCAAGTTAACAATCTCAATCAGGAATAAAGGAAAAATAATAAGTATGTATCACTTAATTGGATTAATCATACCTTGCTTTTTCAAGATTCTATGTTTTATGGAGTAGTGTTCTCTATCGAGCCTGCTCCGATAATTATGGCTCACTGCACAGATTTATGCCGGCTAGAGCTGGCTGATCAGACGTAATTTTACCTTTATCGCCATACTCGAGCTTAACTAACCGGACGTGAGCGTCATCATTGTGTGCAGCGCCTCCTTCGCATTGAATGCTGGTCTGTTCTCCATTAAATGCTCTGACTCTCCGAATGATTATATCCGTAAGTTAGGCTGAGAGGATTTTAGCTTGGGCTAGTAAAATGACCTGGGCCTGTGTTGTAATAATTGCCTCTGGGCTGCTCCAGGCCCAATTCGACAGTGCTAATCCTTTTGGGCTTGTAAACTGGTTTGGGTCCCGTATCTATTTGACCCATAAGATGCATTTTAAACATCTCACTAAATTTCAATTAATATTCTCTTATTTTAGTTTTTTGCCTTACACGAATGTTGTCCTTATTCTTATTTATATTTGTCATATTTAAATAATAGTAATAATAAAATAAGTACTTAAAACACTATACCTTATAGCTCGTAATCGAGTTTCATCTTATAATTATGAGAACCTCTTGCACTGGGCAATATTATATGTCCGTGTTGCTAAGTAAGTTTGAAATGGGCTGCAAACCTGCAAAGGAAGGCTTAGCAATATCACGGGCAAAACAACCTCAAGAGATGGGTTGCAAAGGAGGGCAAAGCACACGGGCATAAAAGGACCAAAAAGGGGCGGGAGGGTTATGGCCCCTTCTAAGTTTTTGAAAATTTACCTTAGATCTTATATATTGGCATGTTTGATTTTTGGGCCAACCAAGAAGTTTTGAGACTAAGAGTTCAATGACTAGTAATTCTAGGACTCATAGTTCCAAACTATTCCCAAATCTCATTTTTGTTTACACATGAAATAGAAGTTGGGATTAATCTTGCTAAAACTGTGACAAAAAAAACTATTTATCCCTTACTAAATTAGAAAAGTACTTTATCGTCAATTAATATATATTGATTTATTATACAATACAATAATATACTAATTATAGTATATTATATATTATAACAGAATATTATATTATATTATTATATATCAGTACATTACAAAATTTGATTCATTTATAATTTTATATTAATGTATATTTTATAATTTTATATATTTTAATGTACTACACTGTAGTATAATATATAATATATGTCACACAAATTTACTAATATATAATTTATTATTACCGTATTTTAATAACATTACTGTATTTTAATATATTGCAATGTAATATAGTATATAATAATAAATAATGTATCTAACTAGAGGTAATTAAGTCATTTAGGTCATTTCAGCCATTAACCTAGTCTCAAAATTACGAAACTCAACCTTTCTTGAGTATATACTTCATATTGATGATCAAATAATGACACTCAGTACTGCAAATGACACATAGTACTGCAAAGTCTCATCAGCAAACCACAACAGGCAAACTAATAATATTATTAGTTTAGTTAAGGCACAAGGGGCTGCCGGTAAGCTATAATAATAACATATTAGCTAACTTGGTGACACCATTTTGGTTCATATTTGCATGATAAAGATGCTAAAAACAATTCAAAAAACAAGTAAAAATAATTAATCAAGGGATCGGTATGGTCAGTGGTTCTAACATCTCATGCCTCGCAGTGAAACCAGCAAAACGGTATATGCATTCTTACCGAGTATGACTTTCCTTATTGTTGTTTATGCATTTAGTTGCTTGAATAAGTTGAATGATTTTGCACTGGGTTAGGTGCAAACAGAGTCATAAAAGTCACCACAGGACGCTTAGGAAAATATTGCTATGGTTCTCTTGGTTGTCACCTCACTACTGTCCACTCCCCTTATAATTCTACAATGAACTCTTTTATTATTTAACTGCTAACTTCATTGATATTGTTGCATCAATTTCATCCATGTTGCTCAGGTCATCAAAGTAAAGAAACACACCAAAGTTCTTTTTCCAGTGTTTTAATCACTCATGTGTCATTCAAGTTCTTTAAATTGCTTATGGCATTTCAAACATGTATTGTCATTCTTATACTTCACAAAAGATGCAGCTGCACAGCTACACCAGATATATTTTCAATTTTGTGACCACCAAACATGGATGTAATTATCATAGTCTCCTAACATCTCTCAGAAGAATTATTTTCAATTTTGTTGGTCACTTTCCAAACATGGATGTAAAGTGACCAACAAATTCAATAATTGAACATGTTACATACGAAGAAGTTTACAAAGGTAATAAGTTGGAAAAGAAAATTCAAGCAACACAAAGCAACAATTAGTATGGAAAGAGACCTTTTTTTTTTTTTTTTTTTTTGGGTTGATAAGTGAAGTAAATTAAAATATTAAAAAAAAAAGTTCCAAGGGGGCATCACCAACACAAAGCAACAGAAGCAAAGAATAGTACAACTACTCAAGCCTCTATGGAGACCCAAAAGACCATAAAAGGACCAAAAGAATTGATTGGCCTATCCAAGTTCTTCAACTCCCTTCCACTCCTAGAGCTACGCTTCCCCCACTCCTCCTAGCAGAGTTATCATCCATCTTTGGCCTCTTATTGGCTCCAATAAAAGATAACAGCCTCAAAGAATCATTCTCAAATCCTTCACAAGGAATTCCATAAATTTACTTAGACCTTTAACCCTTTTCCTAACCTAAATTTGGAAGATAACCCATCTTCCTTCATTTTCAAATCCCCATGGAAACTCCCTTTTCCCATCACCCAAACTTAGAAGATAAACTATCTTCCTTCATCTTCACATCACCATCAAAAACTATACCCTGATCATCCACTTTTTCTTCCAACCAACCCCTCTCCAAGCTATCCCCTACTGGAGCCATATCTCCTTGACCCCTGCAAGGGATAAACCTACCACATGTGAAAGATCCTGACCTCCCAAAAGCTGCAATTCTCTCTCCCATCGCTTTGATCTTCTTCCACTTAACCAGCCCTCTGCCTACCTCTTCAACATCCCCCAATTGACAAGGAGACATGGCTAAAAATCTAGCTTTCTTCGCAACTCTCATCTCTTAAGGGCAAGTAACATCTCAAATTCTTTATCACTACATGAATAAGGCCATAAGACCATCCCTAAAAGAAAGACAAAAACCACAAGCAGATTCCCCCTTCCACCCAACCAGAAATTCCTCTCCCAGATACTTCATCACAATTTCCAATAACCCAGCATATTAGGCAAAACCCCCCTCCTACAACCCCTCAGCATCCAGTGAATCTTAGTCCAAATTCCTATTCAATTCCACGTTTTCCTCCATCTGAGATGGGCCAGCCCATTAGTCTTAAGGAAGAGCAATTTTTCTCACTAAACCACTGTTCTAACGAACTCCATGGAAACTTGCCTTAATTCCGAACTTCCCCTTTTGTCTTCTGCAACACCCACTGAATCAGCTTCAGATGACAGAACAGAACTCTCCCTCTCCTCAAATGCACAATCAAAATGGGAGTGAGCCAATTTCTAAGCTTAAAAAACATGTCCGGACTCCCGACGGACCTCACCATCACAGGCTGCCCCACCTGATTTCTAGTCTTTAAAAATAGACCAGACTTCGGCCTAAACCCCCCTTCCTGACAGAACTTGCCTGGGCCTAGTCTTGGGCTTGTGGCTTGATAGCTGGGAGAAGCATAAATAAGTCTATGCCTAACCTTACTTGGGCCACCTCCCCCAAATTTGTGACTCTGGGCTCTACTTGTTCTACCACCTTGGATTCCAAGCCTTTTACCCTCATCGGCCCAAGAAAATTTGTGTACGCTGAAATCTTCCTACAAGGGATCAATGGAATAGGCCTATTAGCATGTGGTCCTCTCATGGCCGAGGATTAGGAAAAAGATCTATTCTACTATACAAAGGCAGCACACCAGTTGGTGTCTCCCCAAAATTATCCTGCGTATATTTTATTCTATTCCACAAAAAACCAATTGAAATTAATTAATTACAATTAACATCACTAACCCATTACATATCTCTCAGGGCAAAAATGGAAAAACATTCTGTAACAAATACCCCACGTTTACGCAACTGCCTCAGTTATTTTTTTCTCTAGGACTCTATCATCTTATACTCCCTAAAGATTATCTCCAATCATCTTTGCCGAAGATAACAATACAGTTTCTAATTCTTGATTATCTCCGGCAACAATAAAAGTTTGAGAACCAGTTCCATTGGGGCTCCAAGGTAAGTTATGTTGAATATGCCTGCTATGGCATAAATGTTCTATGGTTCCAAAATTTGCAATTGGGCTTGAGATATGGGTCCCTAGGTCCCTGCAAATTTCTCTTCTCTCTTTTGTCTTTTAATTATGTAGTATATATCATAAGCTTCTTTATATTGTATAAAGTATCAAGGTATATGCTCCATGTATTTGATAATGCCTATTGAATATTTTCGAGAAAATATGCTCAATGTGTAATTTTTTTTCAAATGAGATCTTGAAGAGGCTTTTCTTTTTTTATTTTATAAATTACACAATCTCTTCGGTGGGTCATGTTTTGTTGAATATTTTTGAGAAAACATCCTCAATGTGTAATTTTTTTTTTCAAATGAGATCTTGAAGAGGCTTTTCTTTTTTTTTTTTTATTTTATAAATTACACAATCTCTTCAGTGGGTCATGTTTTGAATTCCTGTAGTTTTAGAATGGCGGTTGGGTTATGCATAGGATTTTTTTTTGTTTTTTTTGAGACTACATTAAGCAAACATCACCCATTGTTAGGTTTTGGGAATTACACATTCTCTTTGGTGGGTGTCATGTTTTGAATTCCTGTGGTTTTAGAATGGTGGTTGGGCTACATGCACAAGGATTTTTTTTTTTCTTTTCCGAAAACTACACTAAGCAAACATCACCCATTGTTAGGCTTTAAAACAAATTTGTAAGTCTGTGTACCATTGGCTTTAAAAAAAACTATGGTCATTGCACTGTTTCTTTTTTTTTTCCCCTCCGCTTTATGAGAACAAAAAAGAATGCTAGCAAATGCAATGAGTATCAAAGACTACAAAGAACGTAAAAGGGACATAGGAAGCATATATTTGTATGACCTAAGAGGACCCATGCCAGTGAGCCTACATACCATTCGAACCCAACAAAATGATATTAGGAAAGTGAGAGCAGAACATATTTCTTTGAAGTTTATGGAGTTAATTAAATCAAAAAAAATAAATGATGAAGATGAAAAAAAACATGAACAACAAAATAATCAATAGAAAGTGATGAGGTAAACTATAAACTAACCCTAGCCTATTTGCGTGGCTGGTGCCTCTTTTAGTTGCATTATGATTTCCCGCCAATGGTCCCCACCAAAAACTAAACACAACCAATTGGGAAGTTTAACTTAGCAACAATAATTTCTTATCATTAGAGAAATAAAATAGACTATGCATATACCAACAATAAAAAAATAATGGGTTGCATAGTTGTGCATGGTTACTCAATTTATCTATTTCATTCTTGCAGTATGTTACATGAAAAGCTAAAGTTACATTTGGAAGAGCTTCTGATTATTCCCTGCCTGAACATCATGCATTTTCAGATAATCCATTTAATTATTCATATATCAAATATACTTGCTTAATTTTTATTCTTTAATTTGTTTTCTATTTATTTTGTATTTAATCAAGCCTGTTGAATATTATCCAGTAAATATGCTCGATGTGTAATTTTTTTTCAAAAGAGATCTTGAAGAGGCTTTGTTTTTTCTTTTTAAATTACACAATCTCTTTGATGGGTCATGTTTTGAATTCCTGTGGTTTTAGAATGGTGGTTGGGCTATGCACATGTTTTTTTTTTTTGGAAACTACATTAAGTAAACATCACCCATTTCTGCGCTTTTGGAATTACACATTCTCTTTGGTGGGTCATGTTTTGAATTCCTGTGATTTTAGAATGATGGTTGGGCTATGTTTCTAGAATAATTTCAAAGTATTGTGTATCTTATAAATATTGTGTACAATACAATAACTATGTATATGTATAGATAAAAAATTATGTTATATTTTAAAATTGTGTCATATATGATGTTTAGAATATTTCAAAATTTAGTAATCTATAGATTTAAGCTAACAAAATAATGCATAGCATGAAGAAATACATAAACAAAAGAGGCAAAAACAAAAATAGAGGAATCAACTATCTCAATTCATTTTTTATATATGGACATGCCTTAATCGAGTTGCAGACGCATCGCGTGTGCCCCATCCTCTAGTACACATAAACTTACCATGATAAGATAAGAAAAAAGGAAAACATTCAAACTATGTTAACAGTCCATATAACCTTTTAACCACCATCTTAACCACGAAAAATTATCTTTTGTGACTGTCATGCCACATTATCATGTTTATGTGGAATGACGGTAAAATCATGTGTAGAGAGAGAAAATACTTTTTAAGAGCTGTATGGTAGTTTTTCAAATTTAAAATTCTTGTTATGTAAATAATTCACACGTTACAATTTAATCACGTTCAACTCTTGCCAAGCACAAGAGTTTCCCCGACGCCATTGGCCTGGCAATTACTTGGTTTGTATGAGACGGAGGGACTACACATATCTCAAGATTAGTTGAGATGCACGCACGCTAGCCCGAATACTTGGTTAGCACAAAAATAAAACAGAACGTCATACCACGTAAACATAATGACGTGGTGTGACAGTTATGGATAATTACCATGTCATTGCATCGTTATCTTTTGTTTTTATGTGTTTATATATATATATATATATACATACCCTTTTTTTCACCCACCTCTACCCCCATTCACGAGTAACTATTCAGTATAATGGTGATATCGTTGACATGTTACCACAAGTTAATAGAATTACACCAAAAAATAGTTTTGATCATCGTCACTTAGAATTAAGGAGCTAGTTAAAATATTTTATCCACATTACTCCACTAATTGATATGACAACTCCTTACAACACACTCATATGGATATATTTTATTAGCTTGTGACACCACGTCAACAATAATGACGTGGTATCACTGTTGAATTAAATATTTTCTCCTCATTCACCCACTAATAACTGCCACCATACCAACACACTAACAAACTGCCACACAAAAAGGACCTTTTTAGCATTTGGGATCTTCTCTCTTTTTTTATATAGTTTGTATGTAAAACTTGAACTTAAAAATATTCACTGTATCACTGTATCGATGCGTGCACACACACACACACACATCATACAAGAAAATTATATTATTAGAGACAATCAAACACAACCTTATTTCTTCTTCTGATTGAACCTTCCTTGGCTCCACTTCTGCTAGGTCTCCAAATCAGACCCACTTAGCCCCCACACACACACGCACACACACACTCTCTCTCTGTCTACACGTTTACACTAATAAAGCAATTTACTTTTTGGTATCCGGTCAATGGAGATTATAATTATAAACTATTCAATTTTATTTGGTACAGAAGACCGACAGAATAAAAGCATATTCTCTATCATATTATTGGGTAAGATGTACAGTTATACAGAAAAAATAGGTAAGACTCATAATTTATTATACAAAAATTTTAAATTTTGGTTGCCCTGGCCAGTGGATTTGCCCAAGCCTAGGGGCTTGTTGGGCTTACCCCAGGGCCGGCCTTGAGTCTAACTTGTCCCTAATCTACCCTATTGTCATCCCTACTTAGGGATGTCGGAGATAACAGTTTGTCCCTGTCTCCATCGAGCTATCCCTTAAGATTAATATAAGGGAGCTTGCCCAAGTCTGCCTATTATTTATAGGACTTGAGAATTTTTTTAGGCACTATTATGTTAATGGGCGGGCTTGTGATTTTTCTTTGAAGTCCGATTTGGACATAAATATATGTAAAATAATATTTTTTAAAAATTCAGGTTAAATGGTTAGGCTAGCGCGAGTTTGACAATGTAACTTTTTAAATGGGTGAGTTTGAAATTTATTTCAAGACCCAAAAAACATTATTTCTAATTTATGCCTGACCCAACCTGACTAATGTTCACCCCTATATTAATATAAGTACTGATTTATTTTAAAGAAAAACACTTTTTTCGTGATTAAATGCTCTCATTCACCTATCATGTAGTCTGTGTGTATTTTTTTGGTTGAATGAATTTCCCTTGTAAATAGACCCCTTCCCCTCCTCACAAACACACTCATTTCTTGTGAAAGTAGAGCGCTCAATTTCTCTCTTTCAACAATGCACAACCCCTCTGTCTAAGTTCTGGGGGTGAAATGAGGAGAGATATATAGTGGAGTGGCAGAGATGGTGTGTGACAGGCCAACGCTCGGGTAATGGGCCCATTGAGTGACAGATCTGGGCGGAGGTTGAAGTGGATAGGAGAAGTTGAAAATTGATCATAGCTGTTGGTTTGAAGTCAAATTAAATCTCAACCGTTCTAATGAATTGTATCTAATAGACACTTTAAAAACCAGCTGTGTTTCATTATATAGATTTGATAGCTCTCTTTTGTTTTTTTCCTCCTTTTTCCAAATATCTCCTACTCTGTTTCATTATATAGATTTAGAGTTTTCTATTTTTTCATTGGGTAATGTTATATAGCAAAAACATTCATACATAACTTATATACAGAATGATGTGATTGAGTTGTGGGCTATCAATTTAAAATAAAAAACCTACTAAGATATATTTTAATTACAAGACTGTCACTATCACAATACAAAATTATGTACAATAATTATAAAATAATAGCATTTTTGTTTTTGTTTTTGTGATTTCGGATTTTCACATAGGTGATTTGGTCTCTGAAATGCCTTCAGCTGCACACAACAAAATTTCACCGTCTTGTTTTAGGTGTTCAAGCACAAATCACACTGAGAAGCTGGCCCAAAAAACGACACTGGAAACTATCAGACTTGATTGAAAATAACGTTCAATCTCATATTCAAAAGAAAATTTCTACACTTGGTCCGTTAACTCGAGGGAACACAGAAGGGAGGAGAAAATGAAAAATAAAATATTACAAGAGAGAAAGAAGGGTTGTATTAAAGTAAGGCAAAAAGTTCATATAACAAGGAGAAGGAAAAGGACAAAAAAACTAGAGAAAGGAAAAAGAAAGAAAATAATGGATGCTTTTTTCAAGGCAATTAAGAGGTCGGAGTAGAATGTAGTCGAATAGCTTAGCAAAGTCCATGCCTAAATTTATATCTAAGGTCTTCTTTTAATTTAAGAGAACCACCAAGAACAAATGACAAAAATATCTCCGAATGTAAATGTCAACCTAGCCATTTCACCCTAGAGATTGGCTAGGTTAGAACTAGGAAATAGACCCGAAGTAGAAGCTAGAAAAGGTTATCATGCGCAATTGCAATAAGCGTGTTCATTGATGTTCCTAGAATAGTAGATGCCATCACACATATAATCATAGTAAATTCATTGAATTTTTTTTTTACAGAATAATATTTCTGAATGAGAGTCTATCACTTTAAAAAAAATACCCATTATAATAATTTTTAATTATAAAACTGTCATTAAAACATTATTTTGGTGAGAGTTTATTTAAAATATTATGTAAAAATAGCAATTTCCTTGTGTCAAGTATCGGAATGATAACCTGGAATTAAAGAGATTAGGGGTGTTCAAGGGGTCGGGTCGAGTTGGGGAGTCACCCGCCACTCGACCCGACCATATCGGGTTGAAAAATTTTAGAACCGCATTCAACCCTTTGGGTGATCGAGTTGGTTCGGGTTAGTTGGGGTTGGGTGAAGAAATGAAATTTTAATGTAAAAAAATCGGGTTGGGTCGAGTTCAAAAAATAAAGGCTCACCATCCAAATCGAATATAGTCAAGTTGGTCAAAATTCACCCATATAGTGATAGGGTTAGTGTCAGGTCGGGTAGGGCCGACTATTTGGCCAGGCTAGTCGATTTTTTGAATAGCCCTAATAGAGACTATTAGAACCTACTACCCAAGAAAAACATTTTTATGGCTTGCCACTCTGCGAATATTCATTGGGCCACATCAACAACAACATGACCATTATTCATAGCAAAACCGCATCCTATTCATGCCATGCTAGGTGTTCACCATTTTAGAGAGGGAAGAGGTGTATTTATAAGGAAATAGATTAGTTTGGCCCAACTTCATCCTCCCAATTAACCATAATGATCTAGTAACATGTACAGTAAAATGTTCAATGGAAAAATGGGTGGTATTCTTTCATAAATTTTTTGTGCATAATCTGGCATCAAAATGAAGAGTGGGCTGGCAGTTTTGCAACATCAAAATGATGTGGGTTGGTGGTTTTGCAATTTAAATTAGAGTTTAGTTTTGATGCCCTGATAGTGTAGAATTTTTTTTACACAAGTAAGACACCAAAGTGTGACATGTGTCTTCTAGAATTTAAGCACAACATAAACAAGCAAAGATCACAAACATGTGTCGCATTCTAGTGCCCGACTTATGTAAAAAAATAAAAACTGTCAATGCATCAAAATTAAACTCTTTAAATTAGTTCTAATGTATTTTCTTGTTTCTGTTTTGACGTTTAAATAATAGCCTCACAACTCAGCCACGAACATTCTATACATTCTTTCATATAACTTTTCGGTATGCCATTATGAATATATACAGATAATTATGTATATAGAATTTTCGTATAAAATTATGTGTCTGAATGAGAGCTTTTCACTTTAATATAAAACACTGACAATAATAATTTTTAATTACAAAACTACCATTGTCACATCATTTTGGTAGGAGTTTATGTTTAAATTTTTTTTTAAGAATAGTATTTTCCTTATGAATATCATGTTTACGGTTATTAAAATCACATGCTACTTTTGTTCTTTTTCTTTAAGGACAACGCTATCATTTTAGAAAATTTGTGCATAAAATATCACTAGCATAATGTGCCAATGACTTTTATAGTTAAGAACAATCATAATATTTTTTTTTAAATGAAAGACTCACATTTGACAACATTATTCTAAACATAAATATTACATGAATTTATTATTGTATAGAATTACTCCTTTATTCAACTCTAATGTTTTTCTCTCTCATGTTTTATCATTTTTCCTTTTCGTTCTGCTTTTTTCTTCCTTTTTTCTGTTAAGCTTAGTGACCCGCAACCGAATGTGTCAAGGTTTCAAAACTACACCGAGTGAGCCAGCTAAAGTATCGGCTCAAGGTCACTGGTTCATTATTGGTCACCTGGAATCAAATTACATCATCTTATATCATAAATATGTATATGCAAAAGTTTATCAAAAAGCCTAAATTTTCTTGAATTCAAATGTTTTCTTTATTTGTAGAAATGCAAAAAATGATAATTAACAAAATAAAATATTCATGGATGGCTGCTGAAGACGTTGATATATTCATAAGCTCTAAGAAGTCCTTAAATTGAATTGATATTTTTTTATATTATCGAAGAGTGCCAATATTTTTGCACTTGGTGGCACATATACATGGCGAACTTGATGAACCTTTTAACCCTAAGGGGTTGGCTTGATGGTCAATGTCTGGCTTGAGAATCTACGCCATCTAAGGTCTCTTCTTGTGGCCACTTTCTGGGACTTTGGCCCAATAATTATCCAATTTACGTGGAATAGGAGGAATTGCATAGGTTCCGAAATTAGTCGAGCTACGCACAAGCTGGCCAAGACACTTGGTTAGTGAAAGAAACAAAAAACTAGTTCTTAAAGTCCTAGAGAGAATATAGATATGTGCATATATATATATATATATAATAATTATGCATATATCTATATACTCTTTGGGACTTTGAAGAACTAGTTTTATAGATAAATAGATTTAGTATGAATATAGATTGTAGGTGGGATTTTTAGGAAGGTGTGGCGGGATCACTCGAACAAATCTAAAGAGCACCAGCTTACTAGAAATGAAAGAGAAGGTTAGAATGCATCGATCCTTTTTGGGCTGATAGCATTCCGATGATTAAATTAGCCACCTTTACTCAGAGTGCAAATCAAGAAAGTAGAGAATACTTGAACTCAAAATTGTCCATACCTTGCTTCCTAGAGCTCTGTTATTTGTAATGGAGTGCGTACTGTTAAGCCTACTCTGCTCATCATGACCTATCTCATAGGCTACACCGGGTATAGCCGGTTGATCGAATATAAACCCAGCTTTATCGCTGTGCCCCAGTTCAGCTGATTGGACGTGAGCAGGGCGGTCGTGTGGTGTGCCTCTTCCGCATTAATTGCTGGTCTACCCTACATTAAATGTTGAGACCTGATCATTAAATGCTTTGATATCTCTAATAAGTGCCCCAATATTTTAGGCTAACAAGTCTTGATTTGGGCTGATCCCGAAAGTATGGGCTTGAATTATAATTGATGATGTATAGGCTATTCTTGGCCCCAGTAAACTGTCTGAACTTATTGGGCCTATCCTGGTGGATTGGGTTGAGGTTTATTTGACCTATAATTACCCCCCAGCCCTTGTAGGGGGCTGGGGTTGGCGTATCGTGACCGTTGGGCATGCATGGCGCGGTTGTCAATAACCTCTTAATGAGATGTGACCGTTGGGGATGCGATCTCTTTTCTGTCACTTCGAACTTCCCTGCCAACAAAAGGGTTTAGAGAAAACGACTAATCGAAGAGCCATTCAACCTACTGCTTCTGTCTTGTTTGCGAGTGAAATCTCTCTATAAGTTCTCTTTTTCTTTTCGTTTCTTCATGTTTTTAAGTCGGAAACCCTAGAATTCCTTTTCTTGCTTGTCATGGGTACCAGACTTAGAGGTATGCTCAATTCTTTTGATTCCGTTGCTGCGTTCAAACTTAGGTACAACTTCCCTGAAAGAGTCGATATTAAGTTGATAGGACCAAAAGATGATAGTTGGGAAGCAACCGAAGAGGGAACCCCCTTCCCCTTAGTGGCGATTGTTAAGGGGGGACTTCGCTTTCTCATTCACCCATTTCTGACTGTAGTCCTCAATCACTACAAAATTGCCCCAATCCAGCTTGCTCCAACCCGCTATGGGATAGTGATAGGGGTAGTCGAGTTGAACCGGAGCTTGAATCTGAACTTGGGGCTTCACGAATTCAACTACTGCTATACAGCGGTGGAAGTGGGCAGTGTTAGGTTGGAACGTCATAGATATTACTTTAGGGCTAGATTCAGTCTTAGAGAGTTGGTCCAATTCCTTTTAAGTTCGGGGAAGGGAATTGATGATGTCATTGTTAGGGTGAGCGGCTCATGGGAGTTCGGAGGTGTCCCAGCAGAGTTGGTCCCATCGGCGAGGTGCCCAAGGGTCCCGAAGGAAATAGGTCAATTGCCAACCCCTAGATCTAGTATACCTATTTTGCTCTATATGTCTTCCATTTCATTGTTTCTGATACTCTGTTCTTTTGCTCCTTCTCCGCAGTAAACTTTGGTGCTAAGGATAAAGAGATCGAACTCCTTGGGGTTGACTTGGATACCCTAGAGACTGCCTGGGCTTATAGAGGCGAAGGGGTGCTATTTGGAATTGGGTGCGCTGCACACATCCTATTGAGGTACCTAGTTCGGTGCCACTCTTTCACAGCCATCAACGGGGTCCCAGCCCCTATACTTGCCATGCAGAAGTTGGAAGGCGGCGTTAGGGAATACCTGCCACGGCTTACTACTGCTCCTGAGGCTACTGTCGTTACTTCTCCTATCACTGCCTCACTTACCTTGGCTGAAGGCGGAATGGTGCCTAGACTTCGTGACCTGCCGATGACTCTCCTACTGAGGACTACCCGGAAGAGGAAGGGGGCGACCTCTACTCTCACTGTCGCGAATTCTGAAGCTACCGTCAACAAGTTCATTCCCCCTATTCCTTCTCTACCTCATGCTATTAAGGCCTTACCCACCCCAAAGATAATAGCTCTGGACGAGGCTCCAGTTACTCAGGGAGTGAAGAAGAAAAGGAAATTGGTCAGGATAGCCGAGTTGGAGGCTGAAAAGGCCAAGGAAGCAAACCCTGCTGCTTCCCCCAGTACTTCAGCTGGACGCCCTGTGGCAGAGAAGGGTAAAGATATGGAGCCAGAGCCCAAGCAGTATGTAGTGCAGCCAGTTATCTGCAGTCGTACCATGACTGTGCAAGACTCCATTCCTGGGGACGCCGACATCGCTATTGGTGCCCTCTAGGCTCTAGTCACCCTTGCTAATTTAAAGGCGTTGGCCGACACCCAGACTGAAGACCTCGTTATGGGAGTTACACACACGGCAATGGCGGTAAGGACTTCAAACTGAGCTTTATTATGCTTAACTCATCTGTCGTATATGTCTGCTAACTTCTTTTGCTGATTTGGTCAGGGGGCTATCCAGAGTCTGGAGGTTACAAAGCGCCTAGTAGTGTTACAAAGTAAATATAAGAAGCTCTCGAAGAGGCATGAAGAAATGAAGACACATTGCTCTGAGGAGGAGAATGCCAAGGGGCTGTCGAAGGAGCTGGAGGACAACAAAGCACTTCTTAAAGCCACTCAGTCTTGCTTCAAAGAAAAGAAGGATGAATGTAGAGCTCTGAAGGCAGAAGCTAAACTGCTGAGAGCCTAGCTTTTCGAGTCTCAGAAGTCGGCATCTGAAAGAAATTAATGCAGTACGCACCGAACTTGTTGAGGCACAAAAGTTAGCTTCTAAGGCTAACTGAGGGTGGGAGGAGGCTGCAGCTAGTCTAGCAAAGCTAAAAGAAGAACAAGAAGACAAATTCACTCAAGGATGGGATCAAGCCGGGGACCATTATGAAGCCCAGGTCAAATAGATTGCCGAAGATGTCTTTCAGGACAGCTAGATAGTGGCTTTGCGAAAGTTGAAGGTGGACAAGTCTTCTCCCCTCTGGGAAGAGAATCCTTCTTGGGCTGTGGCTTTGAGGAAGAACTTGATGAAGACATTCATTACAATAGGGTGAAGACCATCCCTACGGCCAAGATATTCGATGAAGTCAGCAATGTTGATGTGCCCCAAACCATCCATAGAGTTACTGAGCTTCCTCCTTCAGCCGAGCTTCTCAATGCCGAGCTGTCTTAATAACTTTCTTTTATAATTCTTTTATAATTCTTTGCCTGCAAAATAGTTGCAATCTGTACAAAAATGATTTAGAAAAAGATTCTTACTTATTCCTCTTCCAATCTTTTTTATGCGCGAGCCTCATGCTTAGACGTATGCCTTTAACTTCAAGTTTTGGACAGCGTAAAGTTAATTTATGACAATTTTTAGGCCAGTTCATTTAACTTGGACTTGAAGCCAAGCTTTTCCTTAATTAGAAATGATTCTCTTCTTTGCCAACCAGCCAGATTTAGGCAGAAATACTTTCTAACAAAGAGATAAATATTCTTTGTAATTTTATGGCCCCTTCTCAGCCAACCTATTGGAATCAAGCAGAGCTAGGTCAAGACACTAAGGTTTTTATGACTTTTCTCTGCCGACTTGTCTAAGTTGGACAGGACCAAGTTTTTATACTTGGTTTTTATAACCTTTATAGGCCGACCTATCCAAGTTAGACATGACCAAATTTTTACACTTGATCTTTGTAACCTTCATTGGCCGACCTGTCCAATTTGGACAAGACCAAGTGTTTTACCCTTGGTTTTTGTGACCTTCACTAGCCGACCTGTCCAATTTGGATAGAATCAAGTTTTTACGTTTGGTTTTTGTGACGTTCATTGGCCAACCTGTCTAATTTGGATAAGACCAAATTTTTTACGATTGGTTTTTGTGACCTTTATTGGCTGACCTGTCCAATTTGGATAGGACCAAGTTTTTTATGCTTGGTTTTTGTGACCTTCATTGGCCGACCTGTCCAATTTGGACAGGACCAAGTATTTTACGCTTGGTTTTTTAGCTTTCTTCTCTTCCTTTAATGCTTTGCTCTCTAGAGTAGCTTTAGACAGATAAATTTGTTTGAACGACTTAAAATTTTATTGATCATACAAAGCTTTGGAAAGACTAAACATTGCTGGAAAGTTACATCATCTGAGGGTCAGTTTTTGTTGATAGAATTTCTTCAAATTGTTCACGTTCCAAGGTTGGGGTAGCTGCCTCCTGTCTTCAATGGTATCCAGTCGGTATGCCCCTATGCCGGCTCGGGACGCGATTCTGTAGGGACCCTCCTAGTTCGGGCCAAACTTTCCATTTGTTGGATTTTTCATTGCCCCCAGTACTTTTCTCAATATTAAGTCTCTTGGCACGAAGGCTCTTGGCTAAATCTGCTTATTGTAGGAACGACTCAATTGTTGATGATACCCGGTAAATCGAATCAGGGTAGCTTCTCTGTTCTCTTCTGCCAGATCGAGATCCTTGGCCAAAGTCTGATCATTCAGCCCGGTGTCAAATACTGCTGATCTGATTGTTGGAAGTCCAATATCTAAAGGTATTACTACCTCCATCCCGTATGCTAGTGAAAAGGGGGTTTCTCTAATAGATCTCCTTGGCGTGGTCCTGCAGGAGCATAGGACGCTGAGCAACTCTTCCACCCATCCCCTTAGCTTTTTCCAATATTTTCTTGATCCCATTTAACATAGTTTTGTTCAAAATTTTGGCTTGCCCATTGCACTATGGTTAGATTGGCGTTGAATAGTAGTTCTTGATTCCGAGCTCTTCGCATAATGATTTGAACATGTTGCCATCAAATTGGGTGCTATTATCTAAGACAAATGCTCGAGGCACGCTGAATCGGGCTATGATATTTCTCCAAGCAAACCTCTTGGCGTCCAACTCTCTGATGTTTGACAAAGGCTTTACTTCCACCCATTTGGTGAAGTAGTTTGTTACCATGATAAGAAACCATTTATTCCTGGGGGCCCGAGGTAATGGGCTAACTATATCCAGTCCACATTGAGCAAAGGGCCATGGGCTGGTGATCGTTGTGAGCTCCTCATCAGGTTGGTGGATTATAGGAGAGAACATCTGGCACTTCTCATACTTTAATACGTACTGCGTAGCGTCTTTCTGCATATAAGGCCACCAGTACCCCTGTGAGATAGCTCGGTGAGCCAACGACCTACTGCCGACATGGCTTTCACAAATTCCTTCGTGAATTTCGAATAGAATGTCTTGAACGTTGGCTGGGTGAACATAGTGCAGGTAGGGACCTGTGAAAGATCTTCTGTAGAGTTCTTTAGTTTGTGACAGCCAATACCTGAGTGCGTTATGCTTGACTCATCTGGCTTTGCTCTTGTCCTATGGGAGTTCATTTTTGTCAAGATAAGAGATAATTAGGTCCATCCATGATGGTCCTAATTGCTCTATAGCCAAGGTTTGTTCTTCTTCATAAAATATGCTTGGTTTGGCTAAAGTCTCCACGTGGATTGTTCTCTTCAATCATGACTTTAGGGCCATCGCTAGTGTTGCCAACGCATTAGCATGAGCATTATTGTCGCGACTGATCTACCGAAGTTTGTATTTGTTGAACTTGCTCAGCAACTCTTTTGCTTTTGCCAGGTACTACCCCATTCTATCCTTTTTTTACCGCATATTCTCTTATGATCTGATTGACCACCAGTTGGGAGTCCGAGTAAATTATGATCTTGGCGATCTGAAGGTCGATGGCTCGGCGTAGTCCAGCGAGAAGAACCTCATACTCTAATTCATTATTTGAGGCAGTGAACTCTAGTTTGATGGCTTGATCTACGCCATTCCATCTGGTGTGATAAGAACTATCCCCGATCCTACCCCCTGGTCATTGGATGCTTCGTCAAACAAACAGTTTCCAATGGTTAGCATTTGTCCAAAGATCCAGGGGGAGGCCTGTATGCTGTTGATCGGCAAGCGGTGGCAGATTGTTTTCCTTGGGCAGTTCAATAGAAAATTCAGCAACAAAATCAGCAAGTACCTCTCCTTTAACTGCCAACCTTAGGTGAAACTTGATATCAAATTCTCCTAGTTCAACAGCCCATTTTGCTAGCCTGTCAAAAAGTTAGCTCGTTGCAAGAGTTGTTTTAGCTGGTGGTCTGTAAGGACATTAACGGTGTGGGCCCTAAAGTAGTGCATCAATCTACGTGATGCCACCACTAGAATGAGGGCTAGTTTCTCCAGCGGTAAGTACCTGCTTTCTGCCCCTAATAGAGTTTTGGTGACATAATAGACTGGCCTTTGCTGCCGATCTTGCTATCGGAGTAATATAGCACTGACCGCATGCTCCCACACTGCTTGGTATAGAAAAAGCTCCTCATGCTCCAAGGGGGTGGAAGGTAGTGGTGGCTGGGTAAGGTATTTCTTTAAGTCTGCAAAGACTTGATCACATTCCCAAGTCTAGCTGAACCGCTCTCATTTTTTGAGGAGCTGGAAGAATGGTCGGTACTTATCCGAAGATCCGCTAATGAATCTGTTAAGTGTAGTAGCCATAGTAGTTAACTTCTGTATTGCTTTGGTGTTTCTTAGTGCTTGGACGTTCTGAATGGCACTAACCTGCAGCGGATCCACTTCGATTCCTCGGTGCGTAACCAAGAACCGCAGGAATTTCCCCGAGTTGACCCCAAACACACATTTAGAGGCATTTAGCCTCATCCTATATCACTTCATATTGTTAAATACTCCCACGAGGTTTTCCAAATGTGAGCTGCTAACCTTGCTTTTAACCACCATATCATCGATATATACTTCCACAGTGCTGCCGATGTGGTCTTTGAACATTTTGGTGACCAGTCAGTGGTAGGTGGCCCTAGCATTCTTTAAACAAAAGGACATTCTTGATCATCTTCATGGAGCGGGATCTGGTATTACCTACAATAAGCATCCAAGAAGCTCATTCTTTTGAAATCGGCTGTTGCATTTACGAGCTAGTCGATTTTGGGAAGAGTGAAAGAGTCTTTAGGGCATGCTTTGTTTAGATCGGTGAAATTAACACAAACCCTCCACTTGTTGTCCTTATTTTTTTATCACAACGGTGTTTGAAAGCCAATGTGGGTAATGTACCTCCTTTATAACCCCTGTATCAAGGAGCCTTTCTGTTTCTTCCATGAAAGCCTCTACGTGTTGTGTAGCCACCCTTCTGCCCTTCTAGACTACAGGTCGGCACTGTGGGTTGACATTCAATCTCTGGTAAGCAATCTCCACGTCAATTCCTGGCATATCGTAAGGAGTCTAGGCAAATACCTCGAGGTACTTTGCCAACAGCTCAATCAACGAGTTCTCTTCAGATTTAGATAAGGAAGTGTCGATCGCAAAGTACTTCTCATTGTGTCGATCTATATAGATTTTCTTCAATTCTTCAACGGCTTTATTTTTCGGTGCATGCCCAACATCATCAATAGTCGACGTATCCTCATGAAGTTCCATCATCTGTATCTTGTCAACTTTCACATTCGTAATGTATGCCGTCAGGAAGCACTGCTTAGCGGCCACTTGGTCACCTTTTATCTCTCTCACTCCTTCGGGGGTTGGGAATCAGATTATCTGATGGTAGGTGGATGGAATGGCTTTCATGAGGTGTAACCATATCCGTCCCATGATTGCATTGTAGGGGGATGGCACGTTGACTACCAAGAACTCTGTTTATAGAGTAATTCCTTCTGCAGTTACGTGGATGGTCACCTTCCCGAGTGGCCAAACTGGGTCACTAATGAACCCAATCAAGGGGTTAAGTGATCGCTGGAGGTCAGCCTCCTTCAACTCCAATTTCTTAAATAAGCTGTAGTACATGACTTCAAAAGAACTCCCTTAGTTGATAAGCAACATTTTCACGTCACAACCTACCATCCGTAGGGTTACTACCAGTGCATCGTTGTGGGGAGTTTGTACTCCCATTAGGTCTTCATCAATAAAAGTTATAGCCATGGCAGTGTTTCCAGCCTTCACTTTTTTGGACAGGGGTTCTATCTGCATCACTTCCTTCAAGTGCGCGGCCCTTTGTATCTCGGCCCTGTAACTGTGAGGATTAACATCGTCTAACTCTGCTGATCCATGCAAAACATTGATCATTCAGACAAGTGTCGTTCCCCTCTCCTCTTGGGAGACAATTTTCTACCATGGTTACTCAATCTCCCGTTTAGTAAAGCGGAGCGTACGGTTGCTGCCTATAGGGGTAGCTTGACAATCTGACGAACTATTATTGCCACAGGTGGAAAATGCCTTATTTCCTCGCCTAGCAGGGTGGACTTCTCCCTCCCTCAAGAAGCTGGTACTCATACTTGTTTAGACCTTCCCACAGACGGCACCAATTGTAAGTGAGATTTTTAGGAAGACCTAGCCCTATCACTCAAACGAATCTGAAGAGCACCAACTTACTACAAAGGAAAGAGAAGGTTAGAATGCATTAATCCTCTTTGGGCCAATAGCACTCCGATGATTAAGTTAGCCACCTTCACTTAGAGTGCAAATAAAAAAAGTAGTGAATACTTGAACTCAAAATTGTCCATACCTTGCTTCCTAGAGCTCTATTATTTGTAATGGAGTGCTTACTGTTAAGCCTACTCTGGTCATTATGACTATCTCATAGGCTACACCGGGTATAGCCGGCTGATCAGACATAAACCCAGTTTTATCGCCGTGCTCGAGTTCAGCTAATCGGACGTGAGCAGGGTAGTCGCGTGGTGCGCCTCTTTCACGTTAATTGCTGGTCTGCCCGGCATTAAATGTTGAAACCTGAGCATTAAATGCTCTGATATCTCTAATAAGTGCCCCAATATTTTAGGCTGACAAGTCTTGATTTCGATTGATCTCGAAAGTATGGGCTTGAATTATAATTGATGATGTTTGGGCTATTCTTGGCCCCAGTAAACTATCTGACCTTTATTGGGCCTACCCTGGTAGACTGGGTTGAGGTTTATTTGACCTATATAGATATAAAGCATCAAATATTACCCAAAGTAACCATCACACCATGTCATTATGCCTACACAGTGCGCCAATTTATGTATGTGAAGCTATGTGTGCATTTTATTTTAGAGGGAGACAACATTATGTAACAAATTAGTAGGCATTATCATAGACCAGGTATGGTTTTAAATTATCTAGGTCTTTGATATGGTAATTACCCAGTTTATGTAAAACGGGGGACTACATAGGCTCACAATTAGTCGATATATGCGCAAGCTGACCCGGACAGTCCGTTAATAGGAAAAAAAAAGTAAGGTTTTAAATTTAAGATTCCTTCCATGAGAAAAAGATAATAAGTATCACAATTTGATTGCAACATAACCACACATAAGCACTATGACGTAATGTAGGGGCAGATCTACAATTTTTGTTTATGGTGAAATTTACATACAATCACGAGAGAGAAATATAAATATTTCACTAACCAAGTGAAATATTACAAAAGATACTCAAATAAAAAAAATTTAAATATAAATACATATCCAAATGATACACACCCAAATATACAAGGCAAGAGAATTTCTCCAACTCAAGATGGTGGAAATTCATATTCATATTCACTACTTAGGGTCAAATAAATATAAACACACAAGTTCAAAAAATAATGAAAGTTGCAAAGTAGATCCGCCACTGATGTCCCTACATAATTCCTAATGAGGTAGAGCCCTATGTGTTTCTTTTGTAATTTTGGATTTATATTGCTATTCTATATACAATACTGTAATAGATTGTATACCATGGATGTAGTAGATGTACAGATATAAAGTAGAGAACCATGTGTTTCTTTTATGATGTTTTTTAAGTTTTTGTTTATCCTAATTGATAAACTTATTTACATATTAATGACATTCTCTAACTATTTGCTCATCAGTTAATACACTCACAAGTATGAGAGTAATGTACATGTAAGTGGAGAAGAGTAGTTAGCCTATTAGTAGCAGTGCCTCCACCCGTGCCATAAAGTCATGGACTCAACCAAGGCCGACCCCGAGGTAAGCTCAGCAAGCCCCTGGGTTTGGGCAACTCCCCTAGGCTAAGGCAACCAAAATTTTAAAACTTTTATATAATAAATTATGTGTCTTATCTATTTTTTTTTTTTTTTTGTATAACTGTACATTTTGCCCAATAAAATGGCAAAGAATAGGCTTTTATTCGGTGGGTCTTTTGTATCCAATAAAATTGAATAGTTTACAATTATAATGTCCATTGAGCAGATAAAAAATCCTAAAAAGTAAATTGCTTTGTTAGTGTAAACGAATAGAGAGAGAGAGAGAGAGAGAGAGTGTGTGTGTGTGTGTGTGGCTAAGTGGGTCTAATTTGGAGCCCTACCAACATATCGAAGTGGAGCCAACGAAAGTTTGATCAGAAGAAAAAGTAAGGTTGTATTTGATTTTGTCTCTAATATTATATTTTTCTTGTATACAATTTATAATATTAGAGATAAAATCAACCACAACATTACTTCTTTTTCTGATCGAACCTTTCATGACTCCACTTCGATCTATTAGTGAGGCTCCAAATCAGACTCACTTAACCACACACACACACTCTCTCTCTCTCTCTCTCTCTCTCTCTCTCTCTCTCTCTCTCTCTCTCTCTCTCTCTCTCTCCATTTACATTGACAAAACAATTTATTTCTTGAGGTTTTTTTCTCCGGTCAATGGATATTATAATTATAAACTATTTAATTTTATTGGATACAAAAGACCCACAAAATAAAAACCTATTCTCTGTCATATTATTGGATAAGATGTAAAGTTAGACATATGTTTGATATTGAGAAAATTTTAGATTTGATTTGTTTGAGTTCAGAGTCATTATTAGAGATTAAACTTGCAAGACTTAGAAGTAGACGCCAGAGACTGAAAAAAACAAAGAGAAAAGTAAGCTAAACCAACTTAAATACAAAGCATTATAACCTTAAATCATTTTACAATATACCAAATTGATGCAAAAACAAATACTGTCCTTATGTTTTACGACTATCTGAAAGGATTACTGATACCCAAATTAAAGTTTCAACATTACATTTTATTAAAAACCCTACATAAATAACATCAACAACACTCATCTAATCTCAACAACTTACTTAAAAGTAATTGAGTTTGAAAAATGCACATTTCCAGAACCCCATTCCCTATCTAACAATCTATACAAAAGGTATACAAAAAAATAAATTAAAGTCTATAAATCGACAAACAAAAATAAAAAGTCGGTGGTATGTTTGATTTCCCAGACATTATTCAATACCATGGAGTACCACTTTACCCCTTACTCCCTCTTACAAGTACAGTAGATACCCTTTGTTAGATGGTTTGGTGAGTGTATTTGAAACTCAAGTACGAGAGATCTCACTGTTTCTAGCCAACGCACCAGCTAATAGGCCACCAGCCAATCTATCTCTAAGCAAAACCTAGACTCGTGAAACAAAACATAATTATCATGTCAGAATAATTTATCAAAAAAATAAAATAAAAAAATCTATTCTGAATATCAAAAAATCCAATCTGAAGTACACCAAACCAATTTTAACATAGCCAGCTCCTAAAAATTAAGAATCTAATTAGGTACACAAAAATGAAAGAACAAATAAAGAGGTGACGCTCTAATTCCAAAATCTCAGAAGTAAAAACACTTGAAAATGTGAATACCACATACCCATCTGCTCAACCCGTTGAAAATTCCTTAAACCCCTAGGATTTGTCAAGGGTTTCAGCGAGGTCTTTAGTTTTGACCTGAAATCTGCAACTAACAAATGGCCAACAATGGTCATCTTCAAAAGCAACTGATTGGCTAGAGACATTAGAAAAATTCAAATGAACAGCAGCAAATAAAAATTGTAATATTAAAATGATTAAACTCTCCATTTTCTCATACAAACAGGGCGAAGAGATCCAAGAAAAAAAAAAAAGAAGTTCAAGAAGTAAAAAACATGCAAGATTCGCATATACAATCATGAAATTAACATTAGTCATAAGATCAATTAGGTTGGAAAAAGGGTATTTTGACTTACAAAAACCACTAACAACCACAAAAGGCAGTGGGGTCCCACAATTCTTACACAAATATCATCACCACTTGCGGTGGTGGAAGCCTCCATAGCCACACTTCACTACCCATTTTGCCTTCGTTTGCTTGAGAGAGAGCATTTGAATTTGTACCCCTTTTTTTTGGGTTGGGGGTGGGGTGGGGAGAAGTTAGGGTATTAGAGAGAGAAAGTCGGTAAGTCCTTCGGCCATGGGATTTTAAAGAGAGGAGAAAGGAAGAGGGACGGGTGGTCTCTGTGGGGTATGGTATGGTGGTGAGAGTCTTCGTGGCTTCCATCACCATAGAGACGGATCAATGTACCGTTTCAATTGAGCTGATGCAATTGTCGTCGAACCGAAGAGAATGTGGTTTGTTCTATTGTTTTGGCTGGTGCGGCGACAACGATGGATTCCGATGATGCCACAACCATGGTATTATGAGAACAAAGAAACACAGATGGGGTAGATCTAGAGAGAGAGACAGAGAGAGTGAGTGGGGGTTAAATGACGAGAGAGATATAGTGAAGTGGCAGAGATAGCAGAGATGGTGTGTGAGAGGCCACGGTCGGGTAATGGGCCCATTGAGTGACAGATTTGGGCGGAGGTTGAAGTGGATCGCAGAAGTTGAAAATTGATCCTAACCGTTGGTTTGAAGTCAAATTAAATCTCATCTTAATAGACATTTTAAAAACCACCTCTGTTTCATTATATAGATTTGGTAGCTCTCTTCTTCTTTCTTTTTTTTTTTTTTTGCCCTTTTTCCAAATATCTCCTCCTCTGTTTTATGATTGGTAGGATTTCGTCGCCTTTAATGAATCATCTGATTTGGAGTTTTCTTTTTCTTTTTTTTTTCGGTTGAGTAATGTTGTATAATGAAAAAAAGTTTATACAGAATTTATATTCAGAATGACGTAGCTGAGTTATGCGTCTATCAATTTAAAACAAAAAACCCATTAAGATATATTTTAATTATAAAATTGTCACTGTCTCATCATTATAGTACAAAATTATGTATGATAATTCTGAAAAAATATCATTTTTCTTTTTCTTTTATGTGATTTCGGGTATTTACATAGGTTATTTGGTCTCCTGAAATGCCTTCAGTTGCACACAACAAAATTTCACCGCTTTGTTTTGGGTGCTCAAGCACAAATCACAGTGAGGAGCTGGCCAAAAAAAAGATATTGGAAACTGGTATTAGACTTGATTGAAAATAACGTTCATTCTCATATGCAAAAGAAAGTTTCTACACTTGGTCTGTAAACAGGAGGGAACACAGAAGGGAGGACTGAGGAGAAAATGAAAAATAAAACATTACAAGAGAGAAAGAGGGGTTGTATTAAAGTAAGGCAAAAAGTTCATATAACAAGGAGAAGGAAAAGGACAAAAAAGACAAGAGAAAGGAAAAAGGAAGAAAATAGTGGATGCTTTTTTCAAGGCAATTAAGAGGTCGGAGTAGAATGTAGTCGAATAGCTTAGCAAATTCCATGCCTAAATTTCTATACGAGGTCTTCTTTTAATTTAAGAGCACCACCAAGAGCAAATGACAAAAATATTTCCGAAAGTACATGTCAACCCAGCCATTTCACCCTAGAGATTGGCTAGGTTGGAACTAAGAAATAGACCCTAGCTAGAAGCTAGAAAAGGGTATCATGAGCAATTGTAATAAGGGGTTCATTAATATTTCTAGAATAGTAGATGCCATCAGACATATAATCATAGTCAATTCGATGAAATTTTTTTTTATAGAATGATATGTCTGAATGAGAGTTTATCACTTCAAAAAAAAATAATTCACTACACTGACTTTTAATTACAAGACTGTCATTGAGACATTATTCTGGCAAGAGTTTATGTACAAATATTATGTAAAAATAGCAATTTTCTTGTATTAGATATCGGAATGATATCCTGGAATTAAAGAGACTAAGGGTATTCACGGGTCGGGTCGGGCTGGCGAGTCACCTACAACCTGACTTGACCATATCGAGTTGAATTTTGGAACAACATTCAACCGAATGAGTGATCTAGTTGGTTCGGGTTGGGTGAATAACTAAAATTTTAGTACAAAACAACGGGTTGGTTTAGGGTGAAAAAATAAAGCCTCGCAACCCCAACCAAACACAATCAGGTTGGTCGAAATCCATCCGTTATCCACCCATATAGTGATTGGGTCAGGTCGAACTGGTCGGTTGGCCGGGCCAGTCAATTTTTTGAACAGTCTTAAAAGAGACTCGTAGAACCTGCTCAAAAAAAAAAAAAAAACACTGTTATGGCTTGCCACTCTGCGAACATTCATTGGGCCACATCAACAACATAACCGTTATTCACAGCAAAACCGCATCCTATTCATGCCATGTTATGTGTTCACCATTTTAGAGAGAGACCACTTTTTAAATGGCATTATCATTGGTAAATGGTTGTGTTTTCAAATTTAAAATTTCTCCAATGAGAAAATAATCACAAATGTCACAAACCAAACAAGAAAAAATTTGCCTACGTTGGGTTGATTTGTGCAATTTGAGAGTTTGATAATTTCCCTAATTATAATGTGAGATTTGGATCATCAATTGATAATTATAACATGAGTTTGATAATATCACTAATTATAATATTTTTTCTCAAAATTTTGATTTAAAAAAAAATACATATGTGGTACTATTATTGATGCCTTTTAATTTCTTCATTCTCAACTTCATTAATGCGATCCATTAATCATCCATTGATCATTATAGCAATATTTTTAATTATAATCCTCCGAAAAAAATCTTTACTAAACATAAATTATATTTTAAAATCGAAAGAAAACTCATATTCAATCCTTGGCATAAGCAACATCTTTCCATTGATCAAGATGAAGAAGAGTAAACCTTGCCATCAACTTTCATCAAGCATGTTCAATCCACCTTGGTTGGAATGGGGGGCGGCTGCGGGGCGGGGCAGGGAGAGGGTCACTTATTCGGAGTAGACGTGTTATAAACACATATACATGTACCCTTATAAATACATACATTGTGAGAAGAAAAATGTTATTCTTCTAGATAATTTGTACAAAAAATTTTACCATTATCATTTTTGTTATTAAGAGCCACTATAATGAGTGTTTTGTTTATAAGTGACTGATTCTCATTAGACCACATCATTTTAGTAAAAAGTTCTATATGGATTTATTTTTCCTGACTAGGTGTCCAGGCAAGTTTATGCGCACCATGACTAATTTTGAAACCTATGCGTTCCCTCGTTCTACACAAATTGAGTAATTACCAACTCAAAGGTCCTAGAATGACTCCAACTAGTTGATAGTACTTAATAAATTTCGAAGTTGAGACCTTGTGAAGGGGAGACCTCCAAGTCCTAGGTCGTGACCACCAGGCCAACCTCTTGGGTTTCTGCATTAATTTATTACCTTTGTTAGAAAGGGGCTTTTAGGGAGAAAAGGGTCTACGAAAAACAAAAATAAAGTCACTAAGAGCTTATCTAGGAAATGTTTGGATGCGTTTTTTTTAGTAACTTGTAGCTTAAGCTTTTAAATTGTGTTTATTAGGGCCTTAAAAAGAGTCACGTTTAAAAATATTGAAAAATCCATTAAACCCCTGGGATTTGTCAAGGGTTTAAGTGAGGTCTTTAGTTTTCACTTGAAATCTGCAACTAATAGATGGCCAGCTCTGGTCATCTTTAAAAGCAATTGATTGGCTAGACAAATTTGAAAAATTCAAATGAATAGTAGCAAATAAAAATTGTATTATTAAGAGATTTAATTCTCCATTTTCTCATATAAGTAGGGCGAAGAGAGCCAATAAAAAGAAATAGAAGTTCAAGAAGTAAAGAACATGCAAGATTCGCATATAAAATCATGAAATTAACATTAGTCATAAGATCAATTAGGTTGGAAAAAGGGTATTTTGACTTACAAAAACCACTAACAATTACAAAAGGCAGTGGGGTCCCACAATTCTTACACAAATATCATCACCACTTGCGATGGTGGAAGCCTCCATAGCCACACCTCACTACCGATTTTTGCCATTGTTTGCTTGAGAGAAAGCATTTGAATTTGTACCCTTTTTTTTTTAGGAAAGGGAGGGTATTAGAGTGAGAAAGTCGGTAAGTGCTTTGGCCATGGGATTTTAGAGAGGGGAACACAAGAGAGGCGGGTGGTCTTTGTGGGGTACGGTATGGTGGTGAGAGTCTCCATGGCTTCCATCACCATAGAGATGGATCAATGGACCATTTCAATTGAGCCGATGCAATTGTCGTCGAACCGAAGAGAATGTGGTTTGTTCAATTGTTTTGGCTAGTGCGGCTGTAAGCACCCCATTTTTGCCCGCTCGGCAATCTCCGGCTTGATCGGAACCAGTTTCCGACATCACAACACAGGCAAGCTCAAGACGAGCCTTTCAATCTCTAATCCAGTCAACTGGTCACTTCTTGGGTCCTCAAGGACCCGCTGGAGCCGTAAGCACCATCATTCCAGGCAGCTTTCTGGACTGGGCGGTCTCGGAAACCAACGCCATCGAGGTAGCTTCCCGGGATCGGGCGATCTCGGGGACAACCACCTCATCAAAAATTTCAAACAGTTCACTTCTGGCGCCTGCTAGCCCGCCAACGTAGAATGTCCGTCATTCGGTAGTTCTCCGAGACCGGGTGTTCTCAGGGACTAACACCACCCTTTTAGGTAGCTTTCTGGGACCAAGCGTTCTCAGGAACCAACACCACCTTACAGGTAGCTCTCTAAGACCAGGCGTTTTTAGAGACCAACACTGTACAGGTAGTTTTCCAAGACTGGGCAGTCTCGGGAACCAACACCTAGGCCAACACCAGCGCTTGCTAGCCCGACTCAGTGAAAAATGGCTAAACCTACCCCTTGGGCCTCCATGCACGTTTTGGGAAAGTTCAAAATCCCTCAAAACGATAAGTCCATCCTTCCAAAATGTCACTAAACTATTAGGCGTCCCCCGCACGCCATTTGGTCCAAATCTAGTCCTATTCCGGCTCACTCCGGTCAAAATGACCGTTTTGCCCCCGAGCGCCTCGGCGTAGCACAAACCCTGCTGAACGGTAAAAGACTTTCTCAAAACCATCTCGGAACATCCCTACACACTTAACACAACATTCCAAACCATTCTTGACCATTTCCAGCCAACTTCGGTCAAAATGACCGTTTTGCCCCTAGAAGCCCAAAAATGCCCCGAAACAGTATCGGCCTTGGGATTTCGAGCGGAGGGTTTCACCACACGCCCTTGTTTAACCCAAGGAACACCCTATGACACTAAGCTCACACGACGCGATAAAAGTTCCCTGGAGCGTCTCGCAGACGCTCCGCCTAAATTGTCTTTTCTCCTGATTCCCTAGTTATAACGCACCATTAACCGACTTGAGAAATACGTAAATCAGGGAATTCTCGAACACTCATCCATAGATCTTTCCATCGATAGGGCTCGATCGAATAGATCGCTCCCTAAAGCCCTCCATCGTGTGGTGCAAAAACGGTAACTTTCAGTAACCCCTGGAGCGTATCGCAGACGCTCCGCCAAGGTTGACTTTTTCTCCGGTTCCCTAATCAAAACGCACCGTCAAACGACTTGAGAAATGCGTAAATTTGGGAATTCCAGAAAGTATTTCCAAAGTACTTTCCATTGGTACGGTCCGATCGAATAGATCGCTTCTCGAAGGCCTCGATCACACGAAACGAAGACAGCCACTTTCAAACACCCCCGGAGCGTATCATAGACGCTCCGCAAAAGTGACCTTTTTAGCACACTTCCTAAGACGATATCACTCACCTCCAAACATAATTCAAACTTTTCGAAAACATGAAAGTGCATTGGAAGCATTAGGAGAACATCCCGAGTGCGACCGATTCTCCCGAAACCTCCCCGATTGACTCAATTATCGAGGCAAAGTTTGGACGAACCTTCCCAGTGATGGAGTGTATGCTACATGCGCTCAAATTTTGATCCGATCGACTGACTTTCAATCAACGGTCGAGATTTAACTAGTACATAGGGTGCCACGTGTTATTCTGGCAATGGAACAGTACCTGCACTTGTCCTACATGCGCAAGGTCAAATTTTGGCCATGCGCATGTAGCACATGCGCAATGCCTGTTCCAGATTGCCTATAAATAGAGGCCTCCCCCTTTGCATATTTAAGATCCGAAATGGATACGAAGTTCTGCTGAAATCACTCCAGAAACTCGAATCTCTTCATATATTCCTCCCCTCCAACACTTAGGCTAGATTCTACCCCTCCTAAGCCTATACACTCCATATACAATGCCTCATACACACTTACACACTCCACTCTAGCCTATCAAGACTTCTTGAAGTCACTCAAGCTCTAATCAAGACATCCATTGAGGACTACAAGTGTAGTGAAGGCAAAAGGTGGTATCCCTTTTACACTTATGCTTTCCCACACTCTTCTCTTCTCCGTCCTAGCCTACTTAGGCTATTCTCTATTTTAATCCCCATCTTCAACCCCCCTTTTTTGCATGCTTGAGCCAAGAGGGCTCTTAGATCATGCCTAGAGGAAAGCAAGTGAGAGCCACCGTATAGGGAGACCTCTCACTAGCCTACTTTAAGATGGTATGGCCTAAGAGCCCCTTATTTATGTGGTGTAGCCTAAAAGTCTTGTATGTGAATCATGACCCCTTGCATATTATTATTTTGATCATATCTAGTGTGCTTGGCTTCATTTTATACTTATTGTCATGTTCCACAATGCTTACATTACTCTTAATTTTATGCCATTTCCAAGTTTTACATCTCTTTTAAAAATTGTTCCAAGAGCTGGCCCCCTTGAAGTTTAGGATGAGACCTTAGGAGTCATACCTTAGAAAATCCCTCATTACCCCCTAATTCACACTTTTGCATCATTGCATTACAACTTACATAAAAGTTGCTTTCAAACTCTCTAATTTTCAAGGTTTCCATTCTCTCAAATTTAGTGGTTAAAATGGCCCCATGGAACCCTCTCTTGAGTGGTCTCCCTTTATAATGGCCATAGAAGCCCTAAATTGCTAGAATAGTTCCCTTTTCTCTTTATGCTTGCCTAAGAATGATGTTCAAACTCTTTGATTTTTATGGTTTCTATTTCCTCAAGTTTAGTGGTTGGAATGACTCCATGGAACCCTCTCTTGAGTGGTCTTCCTTTTGTTTGGCCATATGACCATTTTTTTTTCTATGGAATGGTTCCCTTGAAAAGTGGTTTTCAAAATCTTTCTCAAAAGATAATTTTCAAAAATGTATTCTCTCCATCTTTGCATCGAGAATGATTTTTCAAAAATTGTCATCCTTATGTTGGTTTTTGAAACCCTCACTCTTGTCAAGATAAAGGTTATAATGGCTATAAGGAAGCTTTCCTTGGAATGGTTCCCAAACACCAACCATATAAACCATACTCTTGGCTAGAGTCAAAATTTTCATGGAAATGATCTTTAAAAAGATTGACAACCAAAGTCCATTACATAACATGTTTTGTTTTTCAAAAATTCTTTCCAAGAATGCATTAACTCAATTTTCAAAACCATTTTCCAATCCAACCTTAGGTTAACTTGACCCTAGTTGACCAACCTTAGGTTAACTTGACCCTAGTTGACCAACCTTAGGTTAACTTGACCCTAGTTGGTTAACCCTAGGTTAACTTGACCCTAGTTGACCAACCCTAGGCTAACTTGACCCTAGTTGTCTAACCCTAGGTTAACTTGACCCTAGTTATCCAACCCTAGGTTAACTTGACCCTAGTTCACTCACCTTAGATTAACTTAACCCTAATTAGCTAACCTTAGGTCACCTTAATCCTAGGTTAACCTAACCCAAGTTAGTTGAACTTAGGTCACCCTTAACCCTAGGCCAACACAACCAAGGTTAATACATTTCAAGGTTCCAACTCTTGAACCATTTTCTAAATGATCATTCAAGTGTCAATTATTCTCATAACCTATTTTTCCAAAACCTTCTACTCTCTTGATTTCAAAGAAACCAACTCCATAAACTCTTCTAATGCTCCTACACTCCATCTTCGAGGCATTTCCAAAAATATTTTCAAGGAGTCACAAACCTAAGGTGTCCCTAGCTCTCTCATGGTTATGGATCCCAAGGAGAAGTGATAAATCAAGAACAACCTCTAAGGTTGTCCATATTAGGATTCCAAACTCTTGACCATTCTCAAAAATCACTTTAAAAAACAAGTTCATCAAAACATTCTAAAGTCATGCCTCCAAGGTTTTCAAAACAAGACTTCAAAAACACTTTCAAGTTCTCTTGAGTTATGCCAAAACATTTTTCTAAAACTCCCCTAAGTTGATCCAAAAACATTTTCAAAACAGTCCACCATTCGATTTCTAGTCAAAGCCTCCAAGACCACAAAGAGTCTTCAACTTTCAAAGACCTTAAAGTGTCTTAAACTCTTTCAAAGACCACAAAGAGTCTTCAACTTTTAAAGACCTCAAAGTGTCTTAAGCTTTTCCAAAGATCTCAAAGTGTCTTAAACTTTTCCAAAGACCTCAATGTGTCTTTAAGCTTTCCAAAAGCCCTAATGCGCCTATTCTCCATCAAGCTCTTGCCCGAACTACGAATGACCTGATTTTCGCCAAATGAGATACGTAGGCAACCTAAAATGGTGCGGTCATAACTTTTATTTCAACTCCAATCCCTTTTCAAAAAATTCCAATCAATTCAAAGTTTCTATTCCAAACTCTTTCAAAATCCCCATTATTTTTAAACTTTTTCCAAAAACTTGCATCATGCATCATCCATCCAAACAGTGATGACTAAACCCCATTTTTAAAATTCTAAAGTGGATATAAAGTGGACAATGGTAACCGATTATTCTAGTGAGTGAGCAAAAGGGCGATTAGACATGTAGGTACCGAAAAGGCGGGGTAGGGTGATGATCTTAGGATATCTTCCCTACATGTAACCAACCTCCGAACCATAGATTTCTGTTTTCAAATGACCAAAATGGAGTTATATTCAAAAAGGGCTTAAATCTTTCTAAAGGTTGTCAAAAAATCTATTTTCCTAAAAACCCTCTCTTGAGAGAGTTTTCAAAAACTTTTTTCCAAAAACTTTAAGTTTAATCTTCGGATTAACGCTTAGTTTTAGGTGCCCTAACTCACCTTTATCAAGTTAGGTGGCGATTCCTATTTTTCTAAAAAACCCTTAGTCAAATCAATTTTCAAACCTAGTTGCACTTGTCCTTCTAGGAGGACAAGTTCTAGTGATAGAGTTCCGTGCTTTCATGTCTAAGCCGAAAGGACCTTGGACACTCTAAAAACCGGAGCGCGACAGCGGCGACAATGATGGATTTCGGTGATGCCACGACCATGGTTTTATGAGAACAAAGAAACTAAGAGATACACAAATGGGGTAGATCTAGAGAGAGAGAGAGAGAGAGAGAGAGAGAGAGAGAGAGAGAGAGAGAGAGAGAGGGTGAGTGGGGGTGAAATGACGAGAGAGATATAGTGGAGTGGCAAAGATGGTGTGTGAGAGGCCAACAGTTGGGTAATGCGCCCATTGAGTGACAGATTTGGGCAGAGGTTGAAGTGGGTAGAAGAAGTTGAAAATTGGTGCCATGATGATACGGATCGCATAGCAGAAGATTACTTGTAGACCCGGAGGCGTTGTTATGCGCGGGCCGATGGTCGGTAAATTTCAATCGGCCATAACTTTGGATTCGTAACTCCGTTTTCCAATTATAATATCTTTTCAAAAAGCTAGCGACGAGCCGGAGAAAGGAAAAAATATAAAATGATTTTACAGCCTAGGAAAATGTGAAAAAACGCCTCTGAGTATGATTTTTGGCCCGTTTTGTGTTTTGGGCTTATTTTTTTGGGCCTTCGTCTTTTTTTTATTTAATTAACCCGGTTTGTCTCGGGCCCTAAGGTTTCGTGTCTCATATTTATACTCATGTTAAGACATTTTTCCGTAGCTTTTGAAGATTAATATAATTTGTGTGCAATTTTGCACTTTTCCAATCGTTCGGTATTTTCTACGAAAATCAACGAGAGTTTGATGCCCTAAAACCTGACATTCGTGGTGAATCAACAGGTTGCAGGAAAACTCTTAATTTGGTATTCTTAGTGAATCAACGGATTAGGGTTGGTTACGTTGTTCTTGCAATCTCGCTGCATCACATGACCATGGTGTTATGAGAACAAAGAAATTGAGAGATACACAAATGGGGTAGATCTAGAGAGAGAGAGAGAGAGAGAGAGAGAGAGAGAGAGAGAGAGAGGGTGAAATGAGGGGAGAGATATAATGAAGTGGCACAGATGGCAGAGATGATGTGAAAGAGGCCAAAGGTCGGGCAATGGCCCCATTGAGTGCAAATTTGGGCAGAGGTTGAAGTGGGTAGGAGAAGTTGAAATTGATCCTAACCATTGGTTTAAAGTCAAATTAAATCTCAACCGTTCTAACGAATTGTATCTAATAGACATTTTAAAAACCAGCTTTGCTTCATTATATAGACTTGGTAGCTCTCTCTTATTTTTTTTTTTGTTCCTTTTTTTCCAAATATCTCCTGCTTTATTTTATGATTGGTAGGATATTGTCTTCTTGTCTATCTTTTGCCAATCCTAATTGATTTAAAATTGTCATGATTGATGCTAGCCGTATTGGCTATGGTAGTATTTTAACACAAATTGATCCTAATACCAAACAAGAAATTGTTGTTCGTTATACATTTGGTAAATGGACCACAACTTAGTGGAAATATGCAACTGTTCGGAAATAACTTCTTTCCATTGTAAAGTGTGTCTCCAAATTTCAGGATGACTTACTCAATCAAAATTTTTCGATTAAAATAAATTGTCAAGCCGCAAGATATATTTTTAGCAAAGATATTAAACATGATGTCTCTAAGCATATGTTTGCTAGATGGCAAGCTATTCTATCAACTTTTGATTTTGATATAACTTATATTAAAGGACATCATAATTCTCTTCCTGAAATCTTGAGTCGTAAATTTTTGAAGGAATGATACCCTTTGATAAAGGACGTGGACATGGCCAAGGGAGGGGTAATACTCCTTGAGGCAGAGACCATGGAAATACCCCCAAAGGCTCAATGTTAGGTTCTAAAGAACTTATAAAAGCAACTGTTATAACTATTGATGATCCCTTATATGAAACTATTCAAAAATTGCTTGAACAAAAAAGAAACTAATGGCGTACTGGCCAAACATCACAACCTTCGGATGACCAATCCCCTGCATTTTATGCTAAGGCATTGGAAGAAGAACCAACTAAGTATGAAATACTCCCTTCTATAGACCATATTCTGTACCTCGTACCTATTGATATTCAATGAGAAAATGATTCATGGTATCTTATGAATAAATATTTTTAACAATTTTCCTATGCTTTTCAAAGCAATAAATACAGATCAGTGATGCAAAATGTTTTAATAGTCACTGATTCTTGTAAATTTACAAATGTTTATACAAATATGACCACTAAGGTTGGTCCTATTAATTTTAGTAAATGTTATATTAAGAGAATAATATTTCCACACAAATGGGGACTTAGTCCTCTCAATGAGAAAACTTTTCTTCAGGTTGATGTTAAACACACCTGTAATTATTAGGATTATATCCAAACCTTTAAATTCACTTTTTATTATGAAAATCCTAAAAGGAAACATACGTGGTGGATTAAATTATCTCCATAAATCTTTAAAAAAAAGGTTTTCCTAGATGGTTCCATTCTTGGTGGAAAATATTTGGTCCACCTTATACCATTCTTCCTGACATTCTTCAGGAACAATTGGGCCAATGGGCTTCATACAGTCCAAAACTTGTTGGACTAGATCCTATCAGTTATATTGGAAATCTGATTTATTTATTCATTGAGTTCGGGATACCCTAAATTTAGAAATGGACACCTATTGTCAAAAGAAATTATGATAATATCCTTTATCTTTATCGCCAATTCCTTGTTGGATATTGAAAAAAGTTTCATAAGACTATGGATGAGACTATAATAGCGATGCAAGTTGCTATTCAAAGTTATCAAAAAGAAGATGAACTCATACGATGTAGAGCTTCTCATCCCCAGTCCACATTCTCCAATAAATTGGTTGCTATTCAACATTCATTAAAAATGAAGAATCCACTCATAACTGAGCAAGAAATAATGTATGAATGTATGCAACATGTCAAGAATGATTTTATGACCCTTTTCTCCAATGATTCTTCTGATGAGGATACATATATGCATACTCAATCCTCTCATCAGACTAGTACCCTTGAAGATACTCAAGACTCCTAGGATCCATATGATCATGGACCTATGCCCAAGAATTCCAATCTTTGGGAATCTATGCTTGAATATTTTGAAGAAAAAGTCAAGAAAGTTGGAAAGCGTCGATCTCACACCTCTCCAGAAAGGGATAAGGGCAAGGGGACAACCTAACCGCCCCATGTGATCCCATGTGCAATGAGACCCCCCCATGTCTTCATAAGACAACAAAGCAGATTGCTTTATATCACATGGTCAACCAACTCCATCACTTAAGGACTCCCCCATGTGATTCTTTATCTATTGTAAAAAGTTTTACTATTTACTTTTTGATGCTTTTGCCAGTTTACTGTGCGGACATGTAATTGCAATTTTGAAGTCCTAAACAGTCCTCTGTTTTGTCTATATAAGGGAAACCTCACCTATTTGTTGAGGCATGGTTTTCTTTCATTCTCTCCCTCTCTCTCTCTCTCTCTCTCTCTCTCTCTCTCTCTCTCTCTCTCTCTCTCTCTCCTATGTAATCGTTTCCTTTTGTAAGTTCTAGACTCTTTTACAACGGTTTGTTTTTTGATTATATTGTTTGTTTATATATTTTTATTTTTTTGTTTGTTTTTATATTATTATTATTTTAAAGAGGTGACGCTCTAATTCCAAAATCTCATAAGTGAAAACACTTGGAAATGTGAATATCACATACCCATCTGCTCAACCCATTGAAAAATTCTTAAACCCTTGGGATTTGTCAAGGGTTTCAACGAGGTCTTTAGTTTTGACCTAAAATGTGCAACTAATAGATGGCCAGTAATGGTCATCTTCAAAAGCAACTGATTGGCTAGAGACATTTGCAAAATTCAAATGAACAGTAGCAAATAAAAATTGTAATATTAAAAGATTAAACTCCCCATTTTCTCATACAAACAAGGCGAACAAAGCCAAGAAAATGAATAAGAAGTTCAAGAAGTAAAGAATATGCAAGATTTGCATATACAATCATGAAATTAACATTAGTCATAAGATCAATTAGGTTGGAAAAAGGGTATTTTGACTTACAAAAACCACTAACAACTACAAAAGGCAGTGGGGTCCCACAATTCTTGCACAAATATCATCACCAGTTGCGGTGGTGGAAGCCTCCATAGCCACATCTCACTACCGATTTTTGCCTTTGTTTGCTTGAGAGAAAGTGTGGGCCCAATGAGAGCCAAGCCCAAGACCCAAAAAAGACTAGCTCAGGGAGGTTGGTCCAAGGATGCCGACTTTGTAGACCGATCCCACGCCCATCAGGGGCTAAGACCCAAAAGATTTAGTCCAATGATCCTAATCCAAAAACTTACAAGGGCCAATGTTTCCATAATACAAATCCTACTCCTAAGTGGAGTAGGACAAACAAAGGATAAGTCCAATGTATTAAACTCACTCAAACAAGGAAGATTCTTAAGAGGAAAGTGACTCCAATTTACAAAGGAAACGTGGCATTCTGAAACCTATAAATACCCTCTATGTACTAAAGGGGGAAGATACGTTCACTTGAGTTCTAGCTTTCAACACTTTATTCGATTTATTGTGATTAAGCATGCTAACTTAATCATTGGAGTACCATCAGTCTAAAGAGGGTCGAGTCATTCTCATTGTTGTTCATACTCGTCGAGTTAGTTTGAGAGTTCAACAAGGCCTCCCCTCCTAAAAAATTTGACTTACAGAAAGCATTTGAATTTGTACCCCTTTTTTTTGGTGGGAAAAGGAGGGTATTAGAGTGAGAAAGTCAGTAAGTGCTTTGGCTATGGGATTTTACAGAGAGGCGGGTGGTCTCTCTGGGGTACGGTATGGTGGTGAGAGTCTCCATGGCTTCCATCACCATAGAGATGGATCAATGGACCATTTCAATTTAGCCAATGCAAATGTTGTCGAACCGAAAAGAATTTGGTTTGTCCAATTGTTTTGGCTAGTGTGGCGACAACGATGGATTCTGGTGATGCCACGACCATGGTGTTATGAGAACAAAGAAACTGAGAGATACACAGATGGGGTAGATCTAGAGAGAGAGAGAGAGAGAGAGAGAGAGAGAGAGAGAGAGAGAGAGAGAGAGAGAGAGAGAGAGAGAGAGAGAGAGAGAGAGAGAGTGTGTGTGTGTGAGTGGGGTTGAAATGACGATAGAGATATAGTGGAGTGGCAAAGATGGTAGAGCAGACGTGTGAGAGGCCAACGGTCGGGTAATAGGACCATTGAGTGATAGATTTGGGTGGAGTTTAAAGTGGGTAGGAGAAGTTGAAAAATGGTGCCATGACCATGGTGTTATGGGAACAAAGAAACTGAGAGATACACAGGTGGGGTAGAGAGAGAGAGAGAGAGAGAGAGAGAGAGAGAGAGAGTGTGTGTGTGTGTGTGTGTGTGTGAGTGAGTGAGTGAGTGAGTGGGGGTGAAATGAGGGGAGAGATATATAGGACTGGCAGAAATGGCAAAGATGGTGTGTGAGAGGCCAACGGTCGAGTAATAGGCCCCTTGAGTGACAGATTTGGGCAAAGGTTGAAGTGGGTAGGAGAAGTTGAAAATTGATCCTAACCGTCGGTTTGAAGTCAAACTAAATTTCAACCGTTCTAACGAATTATATCTAATAAATATTTTGAAAACCAGCTCTGTTTCATTATATATATTTGGTAGCTCTCTCTTGTTTTTTTTTTTCCTTTTTTCCTAATATCTGCTCCTTTGTTTTATGATTGGTAGGATTTGTCTCATCCTTGAGTGAATCCTTTGATTTGGAGTTTTACTTTTTTTCGTTGGGCAATGCTATATAACTAAAAAAAATTATACATAATTTATATCGAGAACGATGTGACTGAGTTGTGGGTCTATCAATTTAAAACAAAAAAAACCCACTAAGATATATTTTAGTTATAAAACTGACACTGTCACATCATTATGGTACAAAATTATGTACAATAATTATGGAAGAATAGCATTTTTCTTTTTCTTTTATGTGATTTCACATTAGAAAGTTGGTCTCCTAAAATGCCTTCAGTTTGCACACAACAAAATTTCCCACTTTGTTTTGGGTGTTCAAGCACAAATCACAGTAAGAAGCTGGCCGAAAAAAAGATATTGGAAACTAGTATTAGACTTGATTGAAAATAAGGTTCATTCTCATATTCAAAAGAAAATTTCTACACTTGGTCCGTTAACTGGAGGGAACACAGAAGGGAGGACTGGGGAGAAAATGAAAAATAAAATATTACAAGAGAGAAAGAGGGGTTGTAAAAAGTTCATATAATTAGGAGAAGGAAAAGGACCAAAAACAAGAGAAAGGAAAAAGAAAGAAAATAATGGATGCGTTTTTCAAGGCAATTCAGAGGTCGGAGTAGAATGTAGTCGAATAGCTTAGCAAAAAGTCCATGCCTAAATTTCTATCTGAGGTCTCCTTTTAATTTAATAGCAAGAACAAACGACAAAAATATTTCCGAATGTACATGTCAACCTAGCCATTTCATTTCGATGAAATTTTTTTTACCAGAATGATGTATGGATGAGAGTCTATCACTTCAAAAAAAATATTCACTATAATGACTTTTAATTATAATATTGTCATTGACACATTATTCTGGTGGGAGTTTACGTACAAATATTATGTAAAAATAGCAATTTTCTTGTATTAAATATCGGAATGATAATATGGAATTAAAGAGACTAGGGGTGTTCACGGGTCGAGTTGGGTAATTACTCGCCACCTAACTTGACGATATCAAGTTGAAGAATTTTGGTACCACATTGAACCCAATGGGTGATCGAGTTGGTTCGGAATGGGTGAATAAATGAAATTTTAGTGCAAAAAAACGGGTTGGTTCAGGATGAAAAAATAAAGGCCGCAATCCGAACCAAATATAGTCGGGTTGGTCGACATCTACCCTTTATCCACCTATATGGTGATTGGATTGGTGTTGAGTCGGGTCGAACCGGTCGGCTGGTAGGCCAGTCAATTTTTTGAACAATCCTCAAAGAGACTATTAGAACCTACTACAAAAAAAAAAAAAAAAAAAAAAAAACGAAAACACTGTTATGGCTTGCCACTCTGCGAACATTGATTGGGCCACATCAATAACAACATGACCATTATTCACAGCAAAACCGCATCCTATTCATGCCATGCTATGTGTTCACCATTTTAGAGAGGGACAACACTTTTAAAATGGCATTATCATAGGTAAATGGTTGTGTTTTCAAATTTAAAATTTCTTCAATGAGAAAATAATCACTAGTGTCGCAAACCAAACAAGAAAATATTTGCCTATGTTGGGTTGATTTGTGCAACTTGAGAGTTTGATAATTTCACTAATTATAATATGAGATTTGGATCATCAATTGATAATTATAACATGAGTTTAATAATATCACTAATTATAATAGTTTTTCTCAAAATTTTGATTTTAAAAAATAAAATACATGTGTGATACTATTATTGATTCCTTTTAATTTCTTCATTCTCAACTTCATTAATGCTATCCATTAATCATCCATTTATCATTATAGTAATATTTTTAATTATAATCCTCCTAAAAAATCTTTATTAATCATATATTATATTTTAAAATAGAAAGAACACAAACTCATACTTCAATCCTTGGCATAAGCAACATCTTTCCATGGATGAAGGAGAAGAAGAGTAAACCTTGTCATCAACTTGCATCAGGCATGTTCAATCCACCTTGGTTGGAATGGGATAGGATTGGCGCCGGGGGGGGGGGGGGGGGGGGGGGGGGGGGGGGGGGGAGTTGTTACTTTGGGTGTGTTGGGGCGGGCGGGGTTTGAATTTGTTTCACTTATTCGGAGTAGACAAAGTTAAACATATACATGTACCCTCGTAAATAGAAACAATGTGAGAAGAAAAATGTTATTCTTTCAGTTAATTTGTACAAAAAATTTCACCATCAACATTTTTGTTATTAAGAGCCACTATAATGCGTGTTATGTTTATAAGTGACTAATTCTCATTAAGCCACATCATTTTAGTAAAAAGTTTTATATGAATTTATTTTTCCTAACTGGGTGTTCAGACAAGTTTATGTACACCACGACTAATTATGAAACCAATGGTTCCCTCATCCTACACAAATCAAGCAATTACCCACCCAAATATCTTAGGATGACTCCAAGAAGTTGATAGTGCTAAAAAAATTTCAAAGCTGAAACCTTGTGAAAAGCAGAGCTCCAAGCCCTTGGCCTTGACCACCAGGCCAAACCATAGTTATTAATCTCGTACCGGCTAAGGTATCGATTTTTTTATTAGTACGGTACGTACCGATACCAGTACAATACCGAGTACCGTCTTGAATTTGATGCTATAAACATTATATATATATAACACAAATATACTATCTGCAATCAAATTGTTCAAGAGTTCCAACAGTCATTTCCATTGTCAATTACATGTCAATTACATGTAAAAATCCAAGATAACCACATACTCACACTAAATATAAACATAACTTCCAACTTCCAACTTCCAAGATAAACACATTATTCATTGAAACATAAACAGACAATATAAATATAAAGTTTCACAATCATCAGTTCTAACTTCCAAGTATTTCATAAGAACTTAAACACACACCCATTATAGTAACAAACTACTACCAAATAAGTTCTCCCAAGAGACTTCAAAAGATACATAAATTACTCATAAAAGAAATCATTCAACATAAACATAAGGATCATCATCTCCTCCAAAGAATAAATTTGTAGCACCCCTGTTATATTGGCTGTTATTCTCATTTGGAAGATTTTCATCACCATCATCAAAATGAGGCTCACTATCCTCCAATGTCAATGCTTCCAAATCCAATGGTGGTTCAACAATCTCCCTTCCAAGATCTTCTCCATCATGTAGAGCAGGTTCTTCAGACACCCAATCTTCTATTAAATATATGTTGTCAAGACTAATGGGGTCAAGAGCATTCTTTTTGCGGCTAATATTCCTACCAATATAAGTGTCTCTTGCTTTCTATTTGTTCATCCATCAGACATAACTGGGCATCCATAAGTCTTTCATGATTCTTGAATTCGAAGAAGATAGTTTTTAACCTCACAAACATTATTATTCAAGAGACTACACCTCAAGTCATGATAAGAAGGTCCCTTGAAACCTGATCCAATAGCTAGCATTGCATCTATCATTGGTTGGTAATACGTAGATAAAGCTGCATTAGACGGAACATTAGCATCATACCAACATTGAGCCATTGCCATTTTTTCTTGATCAACCATTTCCTTAGACGCCATTGCACTTCTTATAGAAGGTTGAGAGCCTGGGCTTGTTCTTGGAGCAAAATAACTGCTTGGTTGCTTTCTTCTCTTACTCCCATCATCTCTAGATTGAGCATTACTAATTGAAGGGGGGCTCAGGGGGTAATCATCTTCATCATCTCCCTCAAATGCAGGCCCTTGTCCAATGTCTTTCTTTAACCTCGCACTTCTTTCTTTCTCTCTGCTATTCTCCTTAAGCAATTGTTTCATTTGCCATTTGACGTCCATCGACACCTTCTTGCAAGCACCAACTTCACCGCTAACCCTAGCAAGATGTTTTTTTAATCGAGTGATTCCACCACCTTGAAGGTGCTTATTATAGTGGAGGCAAATAGTGTTGTTCTTTTACCAACAACCATTTGTGCATGAGCCCAAGCAGGATCATCTGATCTTATAGGAGTTGAGGCCATTGATGTAGTAGCACTTGAAGCATTATCAGTCATTTTTAAAACTTTCTGAAAATTTATAAGTAATAGCATATGGTCAATTCTACTGTTAAACAGAGTTGAGACAAATAATGATGGCTTATCCAAATAGCAATTGACATATTGAATAGCATATGGTTTGCCTTTATCTGCTTGGCTGCTTTTGGAGTAATTGAATGAAAAAAAAATCTCCATATGCTATTATGGAGACCCAAAAAAAATCTGAGAGATATAATGGAGACCCAAAAAAATCCTACACAAAAAAAATAAATAAAAATAGAAAGCATGTCACACTCACACATGCTGATATAATGAAGAAAGGAAAACTGACAAGAAGAACAAGGAAAGGTCATCAAGCGGGGTTTCATAAAAAAAAATGAAAAATTTTGACATTCTAGGCTTTGTTTTGTTGCAAGGCCTATATTGATTTCTCCTAGTGAACAAAAAATAAGAGAGAAGGAGTTTAATTAGAGCCTTACTTGGAAATGGAGCTTGCGAAGACTGATGAGAGATCGCCAAGAGTTGGAGGTCGAGAGATCATAGCTTCGTGAGAGAGAGAGAGAGGACTATCAGTAACGATAGAATGAGAGTGAGAGGAGATTTTCGTAGCTAGGGCTTCATAGTGTTATATCTAGGCATTCCTTTTAGTTTTATTACGAAAATACCAAGAAACAAAACCGGTACCCAGAAAAATCCGGTACCATCCGGAATGCCCAGTATTTTCGGTACCACCCGGTAAACAGCGGTATTGCTCGAGAATTTAGCTAGAACAGTATTGCAGGCTAGAGGTACTTGTTATTTGACGGTACGGTACGTAGCGGCCAATACCGGCCAGTACGGTACGAGATTAATTACTATGGGCCAAACCCATGGGTTTCTGCATTAATTTATTACCCTTGTTAGAAAGGGGCTTTTTAAGGAGAAAAGGATCCGCAAAAAGAAAAAAAAAAGTCACTAAAAGCTTATTTAGGAAGTGTTTGGATGCATTTTTTTATTAGCTTGTAGCTTAAGCTTTTAAACTGTGTTTGTTAGGGCCTTAAAAAAAGTCACTCTTAAAACTAACTACTAGTTTGAAAAATCTATTTAAAAAAAAATAACTTTTTAAAACTAGTTTAAACTTTTGGCTTATAACTTTTTTAAACTACAATCCAAACACCCGATATGATAGAATTGTGCACGTCAGTCATCAACCAAATGCATTTATAGATAATTTTCAATCCAAACATTTGAAAATCTAATAAAACCCCTTGTGAGTTGTGACTCCGCATACTCTTCTGCAACATACACCTTATTCTCATCATATTTATATATTGAGGTTTTTGAACCTTATTTGGGGGCCAAACATGGTGTCGTCCATGACTAAGTACTCATCTTCATAATTATTGAAATAGGTTTGCGTTTTTCATGTTAGTTATAAATGGAAGTCAGAATTCATACATTTCTGTTAAAACTAAAAAAAAAAAAAAATAGAGATCTCTCTACCAAATCATTGTTACTTCAGTGACGACGTCATATCTAAAACATAGTGAAAGAAAGAGAACCATGCATTTACCCATACCACTAAGGGGAGGAGAGACAGAGGAAAGGAAAACTACAGTACCCAGCTTATATAATTTATTAATACTACTTCTACTACTACACCCAAACTTATTTGATCATGAGAGAGCGATGACATTAAGTAGGCCAGGCCAGGCTCTCCTAAACGCGACGACTAACTCAGTCGTTTTTAGTATGTGCTACAATGGGATTAAAGTGCACATCATTTTCTTCTGCGATTGCTTGAATGTCCGGGATATTGTCCACAAGTGCTATGATGACCAACTTTCCCCTCCATCTAGTAGTTGTTGCAAAGTGCACTGCTGCCTTCATCTCACCTTTGTCAAAAACCACGATGTGCTTGTAGCTTTTGCTTTCCATCCTTCGTATAATGCTAGAAATGCTTTCTTCATCGGCAGCTACTCTCTCCTCAGCATCCTTCAACATTTGAACTAGTTGTTTGAGAAGACTCTTAGCAGCACATTCCATCTCCGTCTCCGGGTTGCCTTGATCCATTGTCTTGTAGTTACAGAAGATAGATGTGTGTTCTAGAGAGAGAAACACACACAACACTCAGAGAGAGAGAGAGAGAGAGAGAGAGAGAGTACTTAATTGAGTGCTTTACTTTCCCAGGTAATTGTGAGAGTTTGTGTGGAGGGGAAGAGGTGTATTTATAAGGAAATAGACTAGTTTGGCCCAACTTCATCCTCCCAATTAACCATAATGGTCCGGTAACATGTACAGTAAATTTTCAATTGAAAAATGCATGGTATTCTTCCATAATTTTTGTGTGCATAATCTGGCATCAAAATGATATGGGGTGGCAGTTCTACAACATCAAAATGATAAGTGGGTTGGAGGTTTTGCAATTTAAATTAGATTTGATACACTGACATTGTAGAATTTTTAATGCAAGCAGGGCACCAAAGTTTGACACGTGTCTTTTAAAATTTAAATACAACATAAACAAGCAAAGCTTATGGACACATGTCGCATTCTGGTGTCCTGATGTATAAACAAATTCTACAATGTCAGTGCACCAAAATTAAAACTCTTTAAATTACTTCTGGTGTATTTTCTTGTTTTTGTTTTAACTTTTAAGTAATAGACTTACAATTCAAGGACAATGCTATCCTTTTAGAAAATTTGTGCATAAAATATCACCAGCAAAATGTGCCCATGACTTTTATAGTTAAGAACCATCATAATAGTTTTTTTTTTTTTAAATGAAAGACTCACATTTAACCACATTAATCCATACACAAATATTACATGAATTTATTAACTATATAGAATTACTCCTTTATTCAACTCTAATGTTTTATCATTTTTCCTTTTCTTATTTTTTTTTCCTTCCATTTTTCTGTTAAGTTTGGGGACCCACAGCCCAATGTATCAATGTTTTCGAAACTACACCGAGCGAACCAGCTAAAGTATTTGCTCAAGATCACTGGTTCAATTATTGGCCAACTGGAATCAAATTAAATCATCTTATATCATACATATGTATATGCCAAAGTTGATCAAAAAGCCTAAATTTTCTTGAATTCAAATGTTTTCTTTATTTGTAGAACTGCAAAAAATGATAATTAACAAAATAAAAAATTCATGGATGGGTGCTGAAGATGTTGATATAGTCATAAACTCTAAGAAGTCCTTAAATTGAATTGATATATTTTTTTTATATTATCTAAGGGTGACAATATTTTTGCACTTCATGGCACATACACATGGCAAACTTGATGAACCTTTTTAACCCTAAGGGGTTGGCCTGATGGTCAACTTTTGGGCCTAAGGATCTACTCCATCTAAGGTCTCTTCTTGTGGCTACTTTCAGGGACTTTGGTCTACTATTACTCAATTTGTGTGGAACGAGAAAAATGCACAGATCCCGAAATTAGTTGAGCTACATGCAAGCTGGCAAAGACACTTGGTTAGTGAAAAAAAATATAGTTGTTAAAGTCCCAAAGAGAATATAGATATATGCATATATCTAATAATTATGCATATATCTATATTCACATAGTGTGCCAGTTTATGTATGTGAAGCTATGTGAGCATTTTATTTTAGAGGGAGACAACATTATGTGATAAATTAGTACGCATTATCATAGCCCAAGTACGGTTTAAAATTATCTAGGGTTTTGATACAGTAATTACCCGGTTTATGTAGAACGAGGGACAATATAGGTCTGAGAATTAGTCAATGTGTGCGCAAGCTGACCCGAACAGCCGGTTCACAGGAAAAAAAGGTAGGGTTTTAAATTTAAAATTCTTGCCATGAGAAAAAGGTAATAAGTATCACAACTTGATTCCAACATAACCCCACATAAGCACGATGACGTAATGCAGGGGCAAGATCTACAATTTTTGTTTATGGTGAAATTTACATACAATCGTGAGTGAGAAATATAAATATTTCACTAACCAAGTGAAATATTATAAAAGATACTCAAATAAAAAAAATAAGTATAAATACATATCCAAATGGTACACGGCCACATATACAAGGCAGAAGAATTTATCCAACTCAGATTGGAGGAAATCCATATCCATATTCACTACTTAGGGTCAAATAAATATAAACATACAAGTTTGAAAAATAGTGAAAGTTGTCAAGTAGATCAGCCACTGACGTCCCTAGATAATTCCTAATGAAGTAGAGCACTATGTGTTTCTTTTGTAATTTTGGATTTATATTGCTATTCTATATACAATACTATAATAGATTGTATACCAAGGATATAGTAGATGTATAGATATAAAGTAGAGAACCATGTGTTTCTTTTAGGATGTTTTTTAAGTTTTTTTTTATCCGAATTGATGAACTTATCTACGTATTAATGACATTCTCAAACTATTTGCTCTTCAGTTAATACACTCACAACTCACAAGTATGAGAGTAACGTGCATGTAAGTGTAGAAGAGAAGTTAGTCAAGTGGTAATGGTGCCTCCACCCGTGGCATAAAGTCATGGACTCAGCTTTCTCTCTTTTGTTCTAATTATTTGGCCCCTCCAATATATTAAAATAAAAAATAAAAATTCATTTACCATAAAAAATACTAATAAAGGGAAATTTAAAAAAAAAAGAAATTGATAAAATGCAACAAAAATGCATTTTCGATTTGCAATCCCCCAACGGGTCTCTCTTCTAAAAATGTTGCTAGGAAGTCTATCATGACAAGTGTGATAAAGTTACTTTTAATGAGTGCAGTTAACACCATTTAACTTCAGTCTTCACCCTAGAATCTCAGCATTTATTTCATGAAATCGACAAATAGCAACCTTTCTCTAAGGCTATTGTAGAATTTTCAACCTAAAAACTTGGTTAACTCCAGAGTTAGTGCGTACCCTGAAGAGAGGTTAGCCTAAGTTGTCCAGCTAAAAATGTCGCACTTACCCATGCCTTAAGTTATGGGTCTGACTCATTCCACCAACTATTTAACTAGTGGCGGAGCTAGAAAGTCTGTTGGGGGCAACATTTACTCACAAGAAAAATTTTTTTTTTTCAGCAAAATGCTATACAGTCATAATTTTTATACAAAACTTGATAAATCAGTTTCAAAACTTGTTTTCAATAATTTTTTTAATACACCCTAGTTTGAGGAGCAAAAAAATTATTTTCTAAATTTTGTGAATCATTTTCATGCATAAATAAAAGTGATGGTATTTTTGATGGTCCCATTTTTTGTTTATGAGAACACGAAAAAATGAAAAGTTCCTTTATTTCCAAAAATAAGGAAAAACTATAACTAAACAGAATATGCTAGTTTCCTTTTATATACAGTAAGCCACTTGACTTTCATATATTTATATATAAGCTTATATAAAAGAATTTTTAAAGCAAATTAACATTTTAAGGTGACATTCATAAATTTTTAAAAAAGGCAAATTGACGCAAAATTTTTGAAAATGCAAGAACACTTCCAAATTTTTAGGGGGGAAATTGAAAACTATTCTAAAATTATAGGTCAAAGCATATTTTTTGAAAATGTAGAGGCACTTACAAATTTTCAAGGGGGCAAATTAAAAACATTTCTTAAAATTAGAGGTTAAAATAAAATTTCTAAAAGGTTGAAGGGGACAAGTAACCCCTCTGAGCCTCACATGGCTTCGCCCCTGGATCTAACTCTAACTTGTATACATCAGGTCCTCGGGATAGGTTCGACCCATCCATTATCAAATGATGATCTCTTCTACGGCCAAAAAAAAAAAACAACTCCCTAGCATGTTAATAATAAGTTCACAAATAGTCTCATTATAAAAGGGGAAAAGCATGTTAATTCACTCATCATTGACTTTTCTCGAAAACACTCTCATTAGTTAATCTACGGAAGTCTTTGGTTGATGTAGACTTGTCTCAAAAATCTGTAAGGACCCGACCAATTCCTCTATTCTAATAGAATCAACGTCTCTACCTTCTTTTATAGCAGTAATCTTGGCTTGGAATTTATCGAATAAAGATTTCAAAATTTTTTGAACAATTTTTGAAGAAGTGATTCTTTCGTCAAGGTTAAAACTTGATTTGACAATGTCACTTAATTTTACATAAAATTGATCAAAGGTCTCATTGTCTTCCATTCTCAAGTTCTCGAAGTTTGTTGTTAGTCACTGAAGTTTAGAAAATTTCACAACTATAGTTCTCTCATGTGTAACTTCAAGTATATCTTATGCTTCTTTAGCATTCTCACATGTTGACACACGTTTGAATCCATCTGGTGAGAGAGCGTTAAAGATAATATTGAGACCTTTACTGTTCCCACCGCTATTTGCGTAATCAACTGTACCCCAATCTTTTTCATCTTTAATTGTAACAAAATATAACAGTAGGGGTAAAAGTAGATGTACTTGTAGTCATGGGGGGACTCCAGCTATGAGCAACTGACAACCATAATCTTTCATCTATAGATTTAAGAAAAGCTCTCATGCAAACTTTCCAATAGGTATAGTTGGTTCCATTAAACAATGGAGGTCTATTGGTAAAGTTGCCTTCGTGTAGTAAATCCATTTAATCAGATTATCAGGACCTCACTCTTTGACAAAACAAAACTAGTTTTGAGTGTCCTGCTCTGATACCAATTGAAATTTTCTGTCTATTTGGATTTACAATCACTTAAAGGTGCGCTTGATTGATACCAATTAACTAATCTAATCAATCACACTCTAATTAAATCACACGCGTGTAAAGTAAAGCAATCACACAATAGACACACAATTTTTGTCGTGAAAACCCAAACTGAGAAAAAATCATGGAACCTAGTCCAGCCCAAGTTCCAAGCACTATCAACAATTGAACAGTTTACAAGAACACTTGCACCTATATCAATTTGAATCCCATGAATCTAAGTTGAAGTTGAACATTACTTACATACCCCGCAACTAACTGCTTTCCCGTGCTTGAACCACGATGAACACCATGCCGTGAATCCTTGCCTTAATGCACCACCAAGACACTTTGATGTCAATGAAGATTTGAAGTTCTTCAACTTGCTAAGGAAACATTAGGGTTTGTCTTTGGAGGCTCTCAATATCTTTTATAAATATGTTAACCCTACAAGTCAAAGCTTTGAAGTTTATGTAGGCATTGAAGCTATTTGGAAACAAATAGTAGTAGTTTCCTAAAAAAATATACAGGAGTTTGCGGGGGTGAGAAGGTAGCGAGAAAACCTTCACGATCTCGCTGGGGTGAGAAGGTAACGAGAAGGTGGCGACAACCACTATCCAGAACCTTCAAGTCTCGCTGGGGCAAGAAGGTGGTGAGACCTTAGAGACGGCCATTGCCCAATTTTTTCAAATCTCATTGGGGCGAGACCTTAGCAAGAAGGTAGCCAACTCTACTACATTATCCAGCTTTGAACTCCTTTGTCTTTGAATAGATGTCCAAGCCCTCCTTAGTATTAGTTTGAACATATATGACATACAAGGACATAAATACAATATTTTTTTATCACATGATTGTGCCAATTACAATATAGATCTTACACTAACCCAACTACAAAAAGTGTCCAATGTAAGGGTCGTGAGGCAGCATGAAATCTTAGCAAAAAATTCATTCAACAAAAAACCAAAATAGGAGCTATCAATGTACCCTCCAACGGATACATCAACAAGTGAGGGCACATTCTCAAGAAGCAACTTTATCTTTGATCCATGGTACTTAAAGGGAACAAGATTTACGTCAGATATCTCGATGGATTTGATGTAGCAACAATTCAATATCTCCAAGTACTTTAACACACAGAGTTGGCCAGTAAGTTTTAGATTAACCAAAGATAAAGAGCTTCGGATAGATAATCGTTCAAGCACTGGCAGTTGGACAGAAGGAATTCAACAACTTCATCACCAACTTGCACATACTTTCAACATAGTGATTTAAGGCATTCAGGCCAACTAATGTACGATGGGCCATGGTGCCAAACCTTGGACTCAAACAAGTCCCTTTGCTTTTGTCAAATAGCTCTCTTGGAAAAGTATATACCTTCTCGATTTCAACATCCCTTGACAAGTCCAACTCAAGCCTCTGATCTCTCCGTGACAAAGCAAACTTGATCCACTCATCAATGTTATACTTGGAGCGTTTATCCAAAACATAACAAACTTTAAATTCTTCTATAGTACCGGCATCATGCAATTCCAAAATTTCATTAACCCAATTGACAAAATTATGCTTCTCAGTGTTATGTAACTCCGGTTTCCAACTTATTCTCTCATAGGATTTCAAGCGATCAAACTTGAGAAAGCTGATCAGCGTCCAGAGGCTCCTCCATTTGGTAGAAAGGATGCTGGTGCGTACTGCGTCCCTCAGTGGCAATCGAGACAATACAGATGCAAGAATTTCATCCGGGAAGTTGCTAATCTGATCCTCCAAAACAGAATCATCGCCCTTGTTTCATCGCCAATAATGAACATAAATCAATCAACACAATGGTTTGCAAAAAAAATAAAATTGAAATATAAAATCACCTCAATTAACTTCATATGAGATAAAGATCTTAAGACTGTCCATCATGAAATTCAATAATTTAAAAATCCTTCATTAATGTCGTGTAACGCTATATAGCAAGTCACAAGAGATTAGAGAAACGACATAGAAAAACACGCTTTAGCAAAAACACCAAACTTATTTCTTCAAATACTACAATTAGAAGTAAATTACATGACATAAAAAGTTTTAGCAGAGCTGGAAAAGCCATTCATCATCATCAAAAAAATAAACATATACATCCCGCTAAAACAAAGAGCCGTGAAGAATATAAAATAAACAACATGCTTAGAACTAGAACTTAAAAAATTCAAACACTTGCAACAATCGCCCACAAAAAAAAAAAAATTTTGGGAGTCACCTTGTTTTTCCTGTGTTTGTGGGTAACTTTAAACTTTATCCTCCCCATGAATTTGAAAGCGTCAGAGTCCTTTTGGTAATTGACTTTAGATTCTAAAACCCCCAACTCAAGTCAAGCAAATGTAGATGCGGATATGTGGTGATATGTGTATATATATCTGAGGTTTTGCCGACCTCTGTGTGTAACATGGAATTGCACAGAGCCGCAAAACACCCTATTTAATATATTACTGGAAGGTAGAGCAACTCTCCTACTTGCAACACTTATAGAGACGAGAGAGGAGGCAAACTAATATTCAAATTCAGAAGCAATTTGAATGGTCAAAATTACACTTGTTGAAATTTATAAAGTGAGGCAAATATGTAACATTAAAAAATTTTAAGGATATTTTTTAAAAGTGAATAAGATAAGCAGCATCCAAGGTGAATTAAAATAAATTATTATATTTACATATACTAGAAGATGGGGCACATACGACGCGTGTGCAACTCTTTTGCAGCAGTTACAGATACGTGAGGGAAGACATTCAATTGCAAAAATAAATTTAAATAGTTAAAATTATCCTTAATTATTTCAATTTATAAATTAAAATAAATATGCAAATTTTAAAAATTTTAAGGATAATTTTGACAAGTAGAAAAGATACGCGACTTCTAGAGTATTGCCATTATATAATAGAATAGATGTACAGAGCCCTACCATGTTGGGCTCGAGCTGGATGATCCATGACCTGAGAGATAGCCCAATTAGAAGTACTGGCCCAACCCCCGATGGAAAACACAAGTTCTGGTACTATATTAAATAATTTTGTGTTATGTTGTAGAATCAAGACTTTTTAAAACTAGAAGTCTTCACTAATATTAATACAGCCTTTAAATATCAGAATGTAAACTTTTATGATAATAAAAATTTTTTTTTTTTTGAAGGGGCACTTAGGTGCATTTTAAACATCTCACTAAATTTCAATTAATATTCTCTTATTTTAGTTTTTTTCCTTACACCAATATTGTTCTTATTCTTATTTATATTTGTCATATTTAAATAATAGTAATAATAAAATAAGTACTTAAAACACTGTACCTTACAGCTCATAATCGAGTTTCATCTCATAATTATGAGAGCCTCTTGCACTGCACTGAGCAATATTATATGTTCGTGTTGCTAAGTAAGTTTGAAATGAGCTGCAAACCTGCAAAGGAAGGCTTAGCAATATCACGGGCAAAACAACATCAAGAGATGGGTTGCAAAGGAGGGCAAAGCACACGGGCACAAAAGGACCAAAAAGGGGCGGGAGGGGCCATGGGCCCTTTAAGTTTTTGAAAATTTACCTTAGATCCTATATATTGGCATGTTTGATTTTTGGGCAAGCTAAAGAGTCTTGAGACTAAGAGTCTAATGACTAAGTAATCCTAGGACTCGTAGCTCCAAACTATTCCCAAATCTCATTTTTGTTAACGCGTGGAATAAAAGTTGAGATTAATCTTATTAAAGCTGTGAAAAAAAAAACTATTTATCTCTTACTAAATTAGAAAAGTAATTTATACTCAATTAATATATATTGATTTATTATACAATACGTTATTATACTAATTATAGCATATTATATATTATAACATAATAGTATATTATATATTATATTATATTATTATATATTAGTACATTACAAAATTTGATAAGTTTATAATTTTATATTAATTTAAATTTTTCTAATTTTATATATTTTAATGTACTACACTGTAGTATAATATATAATATATGGCACACAATTTTACTAATATATAATTTAATATTACCGTATTTTAATGTATTATAATGGAATATAATATATAATAGTCATATATAATACTAATATAATGTAATTTTTTAATGCATAATATTACAATATTTTAATATATCACAATGTAATATAGTATATAATAGTAAATAATGTATCCAACTAGAGGTAATTAAGTCATTTAGGTCATTTCAGCTCTTAAGCTAGTCTCAAGATTACGAAACTCACCCTCTCCTGGAACAGCATAAGAACTAGTATATACTTCATATCGGTGATCAAATAATGACACATAATACTGCAAAGTCTCATGAGCAAACCACAACAGACAAACTATTAATATTATTAGTTTAGTTAAGGCAGAAGGGGCTTCCGGTGAGCTATAATAATAAAATATTAGCTGAGTTGGTGACACCATTTTGGTTCATATTTGCAAGATAAAGATGCTAAAAACAATTCAAAAAAGAAGTAAATATAATTAATCAAGGGATCGGTATTGTCAGTAGTTCCTCGCAATGAAACCAGCAAAACGGTATATGCATTCTTACCCAGTATGACTTTCCTTATCGTTGTTTATGCATTTAGTTGCTTGAATAAGTTGAATGATCTCGCACTGGGTTAGGTGCAAACAGGGTCATAAAAGTAACCACAGGACGCTTAGGAAAATATTGCTATGGTTCTCTTGGTTGTCACCTTACTATTGTCCACTCCCCTTATAATTCTGCAATGGACTCTTTTATTATTTAACTGCTAACTTCATTGATATTGTTACATCAATTTCATCCATGTTACTCAGGTCATCAAAGTAAAGAATAAAAGAAACACACTAGAGTTCTTTTTCCAGTGTTTTAGTCACTCATGTGTCATTCAAGTTCTTCTTTAAATTGGTTATGGCATTTCAAACATGTATTGTGTCATTCTTGTAATTCACAAAAGATGTAACTGCAAAGCTACACCACATATATTTTCAATTTTGTGACCACCAAACATGGATGTAATTATCATAGTCTCCTAAGATCTCTCAGAAGAATTATTTTCAATTTTGTTGGTCACTTTCCAAACATGGATGTAAAGTGACCAACAAATTCAATAATTGAACATGTTACATACGAAGAAGTTTACAAAGGTAATAAGTTGGAAAAGACAATTCAAGCAACATGTGATGCAAAATACACACAATATACTTTCAGAAGAATTAAAAACAATTTGCAACATAATAATTTATAACCCAAATATGATAGAAGAATTAAGCAGTATTACACCTTATAACATATCAATCGGTACAAAAAGAAGATATACCCAAACGCAGAGTACCCAATTAAGTAGTTTTTTTGATAAGTTGAGTACCGAAGTAAGTATAGAGAAACATCTATTAAATCTCAATGTGTCAAATGAATAAAAGTGAAAAGAGAACCACACCAATTCAGCAACAGTAATAACTTATTACAGAAAGGATTAACAATGCTTTAACTTATAACAATTAGCATGGAAACAGACCTTTTTTTTTTGGGTTGATAAGTGAAGTAAATTAAAATATAAAAAAAAAAAAAAAGGGCCAAGGGGGCATCACCAACGCAAAGCAACAGAAGCAAAGAATAGTATACAACCACTCAAGCCTCTATGGAGACCCAAAAGACCATAAAAGGAACAAAAAAGTTGATTGGCCTATCCAAGTTCTTCAACTCCCTTCCACTCCTAGAGCTTTGCTTCCGCCACTCCTCCTAGCAGAGTTATCATCCATCTTTGGCCTCTTATTGGCTCCAATAAAAGATGACAGCCTTGAAGAATCATTATCAAATCCTTCACACGGAATTCCATAAATTTACTTAGACCTTTAACCCTTTTCCTAACCCAAATTTGGAAAATAACCCATCATCCTTCATTTTCAAATCCCCATGGAAACTCTACCCTTTTCCCATCACCCAAACTTAGAAGATAAACTATATATCTTCCTTCATCTTCACATCACCATCAGAAACTATACTCTGATCATCCACTTTTCTTCCAACCAACCCCTCTCCAAGCTATCCTCTACTGGAGCCATATTTCCTTGACCCTTGCAAGGGATAAACCTACCACATGTGAAAGATCTCGACCTCCCTGAAGCTGTAATTCTCTTTCCCATCACTTTGATATTCTTCCATTTAACCAGGCCTCTGCTTGCCTCTTCAACATCCCCCTATTGACAAGGAGAAATGGCCAAAAATCTAGCTTTCTCCGCAACTCTCACCTCTTAACGGCAAGTCACATCTCAAATTCTTTATCACTACACGAATAAGGCCATAAGACCGTCCATAAAACAAAGACAAAGACCACAAGGGATAATACGACAAGTCTAGCCGGTCTGCCCCTCCGATGGACAGACCACATGAGCTCGGGCTACATCACTAGGCCAGGACTCCCGAACCCCCTCCCAGACCAGGCTTGCCATGGATCGAGAAGGGCAGAGCTCCAACAGTACACCTGGCGCCTCTATTAAGGCACCTCGAGATTCTCGCCTGATGATCAGCCCCCACGATCCCATGATTGGGATGACTCCCCCACAACTGGGGGCATGGTTCTTGGAGTCTAATATCAAGGCACGATACATCCCCATGATTTTGGATGCATAATTTGAGGGCACGACTGGCTCTCCCATGAAGGTGCCCACGATCTAAGCCAACATTCCAATAAAAAAGGGCAGTCATCATCTCCAAAAGAGGTACGAGACACATCAACCCTTGAACATTGTTACTCTGCCCATTTCTCTCTAGCTTAACTTTGACCTTGGAGTGTCATTGGCAGGCACCACACCGGTGTCCCAAGCAGGAGGATCCATCTCTTCTATCATTCGCATCAGTGGTCGGGAAGGACGTACAAATTCACTGCATCAGCAGTTGGCGTCGTCTATGGGAACGACATTTTAGTTGTTTCATGGTCTTGAACCCATCCAGTGCTGCATCAATCAGGCTAGATGAAGCAACGGAGGAATAAAGTACTGCAAGGATCGTTGCCTTGGAGCAGTAGATCATCGAAATGATGGCATCCATGAACGAGCTCTAGGCTCGGATTCAAGAGCTGGAGAGGAGATTGCCCCCGCCACCAGTGGCACCGGGAGTGGTGAATCCTCCACTGCTAGAGGACCCACCGATGCCTGCAAACCAGCTGGCGGCAGGGAACCGAGAGGGCAACGCTTGCGAGGAGGCGGAGGACCCAGTGTTCCCTGGGGAAAATCCTCCCCCGAGAGGGGTCGGAACCCACGCTGACGAAGCCCAGAGCCACATCACCCAGTCCAAGGCGACTACCGTGGTGCTTCCGGAGCACACGGGTGAAACTCGCCTAGTGTGGGATGAGCAGTTGAAGGAAATGCAGGCTAAATTGGCTGGTGTGATTGCCGCGGTAAAAGAGGAAGGCCCTAGTATGGTAAAAAAGCTGGAGAATAGGACAGACACACCTTTGACGCCAGGAGTAATGAGGATGCCCTTACCCCTAAAGTTCAAGATGCCCACATTGGAGTCCTTTGATGGCACAAAGGACCCCCTAGACCACCTGGAGAAATATAAAGCCTTGATGGACCTCTAGGCGGTCCCTGACGAAATTATGTGCAGGGCATTCCCTACCACCCTTAAAGGCCCAGCCTGGATCTGGTTCCACAGGCTTTCCCCTGGGACGATCAACAAGTTCGTGGACTTGAGCAGGTTGTTCGTCAGCCGCTATATTGGAGGGCAGAGGCAAAGGAGGCCTTCCACTTCCTTGTTCAACACTAAGCAACGTGAGAAGGAAACCCTGAGTGAGTTTGTCACTCATTTCAACTAAGAGACTCTGTACGTGGATGACCTGGATCAGAAGGTGGCAGTAGCGGCGTTCATTGCAGGAGTCAGGACACTCAAGTTCCTGTTTTCCTTGGCCAAGGAGGCGCCTAAGACCATGGCTGTGCTGATGCTCCGAGCATAAAAATACATGACCGCAGAGGACACTCTCAAGGCCAGGGAAGACCCGGAGAGCGCCACTCCAAGCCAGGACAAGAAAAGGACAGCTGAGGAGAAGAAGGATGACAGGGCAGCGAAAGTCCCTAGAATGGCTGAGCAGAAGCACAGAGCATAGGGTGATAGGCTCAAGCCGGCCAGATACAAACAGCATTTTACCCCCCTAAACACTCCTCTAGATCAAGTACTTTACGAGATCAAGGGGGATCCTGTGCTAAGATGGTCGGGACAGATGAGGTCCCCCCCAGAGAAAAGGCCAACCAACAAGTGGTGCCGATTTCACCAAGACCATGGCCACGATACGGAGGACTGTTACGACCTTAAGCAGTAGGTTGAGAACCCAATCAAGCAAGGGAGATTAGGCAGGTACATAGTAGGGGGGAGGCGTGACGATAGGCCAGACCATCCCCCAAGGCAAGCTGAACGAAGAAGCCCTGAGAGGGAAAGGCAAAATCAGCAGCCCATGGGAGAAATAAGGGTCATCTCTGGAGGGTTTGCAGGTGGAGGTGAATCCTCATCTGCCAAGAAAAGGCATACTAGGAAGGCCCGGAGCCAGAGGGAAGTCATGTCCATAGATCAATCAGCCAAGAAATCCAGGGCATAGCATGACCCCATCACATTCACAGATGAAGAGGCTGAGGCTATATGTTAACCTCACGACGACCCCTTGGTCATATCAGTAGTGGTGTCCAATTTCTTAATTCGAAGGGTCCTGGTAGATAGTGACAGCTCGGCAGATATTCTTTTCCTAAAGGCATTCGAGCAGTTAAAAGTCAAGAGGCAAAAGTTACAACCAGTCAATTTCCCCCTGGTCGGCTTCACTGGCGATAGAGTTACACCTTTGAGCTCCATAGCCCTACCAGTAACACTAGGAACCGCACCCCAACAAGCTACCAAGATGGTAACATTCTTAGTATTGGATTGCCCTTCAACCTACAACATCATTTTGGGTAGAACAGCCCTCAACAAATTCAAAGCTATATCCTCCACCTACCATTTGAAGGTCAAAATCCCCACATCTCAAGGAATTGGGGAGGCCAGGGTTAACCAACAGACCACCAAAGAGTGTTATATGGCATCCCTCAGAGGGGAAATCAAAGAGGCCATGCTGATTGAGGAGCTGGAGGTTCGAGACGAGGAGGAGATAAGGAGGGGAGAACTGGTAGAAGAACTCGAGGAGATTGTGGTCGGAGGGCAAGACTAGACCAAGATAATAAAAATTGGGACAACAGCCCCAGAGGAGTTCAAGGAGGGATTGAGGTCTTTCCTCAAGTGAAATGCCGATGTTTTAGCCTGGTCTCATGTGGATATGCTAGGCATCGATACCTGGGTTATTGCCCATCATCTGAACATAGACCCAACTGTAAAACCAGTCAGGCAGAAAAGGAGGACCTTCGCCCTAGAGAGCAACGAAGTAGTAGCCAACGAAGTTGAGAAATTGACCAGAGCTGGCTTCATTAAGGAGGCCCAGTATCCCACTTGGCTGTCCAATGTAGTGATGGTCAAAAAGGTGAACGGGAAATAGAGGATGTGCGTGGACTTCACAAATCTGAACAGGGCATGTCTGAAGGAAAGCTTCCCTTATCCATAATAGACCAACTGGTGGATTCAATAGCAGGGTACGAGATGCTAGCCTTCATGAATGCTTTCTCAGGTTACAACCAGATAAAGATGGTAGAGCACGACCAGGAGCACATGACGTTTGTGATAAACAGAGGTCTGTACTGCCATAGAGTAATTCCCTTCAGCTTGAAGAATGCAGAAGTAACTTACCAGAGGCTTGTTAATCGCATGTTCAGCAATCAGATTGGAAGAAACATGGAAGTCTACGTGGATGACATGTTGGTAAAAAGCAAACAAGCCATTAATCACCTGATAAATCTGGAAGAGACGTTCAAGAACCAACGGACTTATAAGATGAAGCTTAACCCTGCCAAATGTGCCTTTGGAGTAGCATCTGGCAAATTCCTAGGGTTCATGGTTTCCAACCAGGGGATAGAGGCTAACCCCAAAAAAGTCAGGGCAGTACTCGATATGCAGTCCCAACATCCACCAAAGATGTCCAAAGACTGGTAGGCAGAGTGGCAGCACTGAATAGATTCATCTCTAGATCAACAGATAAGTGTCTTTTTTTCTTTAACATTTTGCGTAAAGCTTTCGAGTGGACCCCTGAATGTGAAAAGGCTTTCCAGCAACTCAAAGGATATCTAAGTTCAGTATAGTTGCTGAGCCGAACCGTGGAAGGTAAAGAACTCTATCTTTACCTCGCCGTGTCAAACACAGCAGTGAGCTCAGCCCTCGTCAGGCAAGAGGAACGAGTCTAAAAGCCTGTCCATTACACAAGTAAGGCCCTGAGGCGTGCCGAGAAGTGATACCCCAAAATGGAGCTGCTGGCCCTCACCCTTGTAACTTCAGCACGGAGGTTGAGGCCATACTTTCGGGCCCACACTGTAGTTGTCCTAACAGACCAGCCATTGAAGAAGATCCTCCACAAGCCGGAGACCTCTTGCAGACTTGTCAAATGGTCCATAGAACTCAGCCAATTCGAGATCCAGTACAGACCAAGATTGGCGATTAAGGGGCAAGCTATAGCAGACTTCATCGCTGAATTCACCCACCCAACAACTAACCCCACTGATAACACCCTAGAGTCCCAATGGGTGCTTAATGTTGACGGCTCCTCCCCTGAAAGAGCAAGTGCAATCGGGGTCGAGGTCATCATGGTCACACTTGAAGGGCACAAACTCGAATATGCTGTCAAGTTTAAATTCCTCGCCTCCAACAATGAGGCTGAATATGAAGCCTTGATAGCTGGCCTCTGAATGGGGGCAAAGCATATTCTGGTGCGCAGCGACTCTCAACTTGTGGTAGAACAGGTCCAAGGCGAATATGAGGCTAAGGGAGAAAAGATGCAAGAGTACTGCGAAATGACCAAAAGCCTGGCCAAAAAATTCCCCAAAATACTACTAGAAAGTGTACCAAGACTGCAAAACGAGGAGGCAGATCGACTGGCCAGGATAGTCTCATTTTAGGAGGATGACCCTGGAGTCCCTATGGAAGTGCTAGATTCGCCAAGCATTCTGAACCCCGAAATACTCCAGGTAGAACAAGAAGTGGAGTGGGCAACACCAATTAGAAACTACTTGGAGCGTGAATCCTTACCAGTGGACAAAGTTGAGGCAAGAAGGATCTAGTATGGAGCCAACAGGTACGCCCTCATCAATGGCATTTTGTATAAAAGGGGACACACCCTGCCCTAGCTAAGGTGTGCAGGAAAAACAGACGCTGATTATATTTTGAGAGAAGTGCACGAAGGGGTCTACGGCAGCCACTCAGGAGGAAAAGCTCTTGTCAAGAAGATCCTCCGGGTAACCTATTACTGGCCCACGATGGAAAGGGATGCCCAAGATTTCGTGAGGAAGTGTGGCAAGTGCCAGAGGTTTTCAAACATCCCAAGGCAACCGCCCCAGGAGCTAATGCCCATCTAGAGCCCTTGGCCTTTCGCCCAATGGGGAATTGATATAGTGTCGCCTTTGCCTTTGGGAAAAGGTCAGACCAAGTTCGCAGTGGTAGCCGTAGACTACTTTATCAAGTGGGTCGAGGCTGAAGCTGTTGCCACCATCACTGAGCAGAAAATGAAGAATTTCCTGTGGAAGAACATCATATGTAGATTCAGGATCCCTAAAGTAATCATCACAGATAATAAGAAGCAGTTCGAGGGCGGTCAGTTCGGTCAAATGTGTTCAGACCTCCAGATCAGCCATTACTTCTTTTCCCCAGAACATTCCCAAGCTAACGGCCAGATCGAAGTCACCAACCAAACCATGTTCAACATTATCAAGGCGAAGCTAGAAAGGGCAAAGGGCTTATGGGCTGAGGAGCTTCCTAATATTTTGTGGGCCTACCGAATGACAGAGAGGGTGGCAACAGGGCACACCCCTTTCTCCCTAACGTTTGGGTCCAAAGCGGTCATCCCAGTGGAGATAGGCCTGCATAGCCCCAGGGTCAAAAATTTCAAACAAGAGGCCAACAACGAAGCCCTGGAGGTGAGCCTAGACCTACTTGAAGGGAGAATGTTGCAAGCAGCCATGGAAGTAGCTACCTATCAACAAAGGGTGCACAAACATCATGACGCCAAAGTACAACCTAGGGCATTTAAAGTAGGAGATCTGGTTCTCAAAAGAGTCAATCAGTCTACCAGGAAGCTTAGTGATGGGAAACTCGGGCCAAATTGGGAAAGGCCATACACAGTTAAGGGGTTCTCCAGAAAAGGGACCTATTAGCTAACCGGAATCGACGACAAAGACCTCCCCAACCCTTGGCATGCTGAGCACCTGAGAAAGTACTATGTTTGATGAACCAGCACTCATTAATGAATTCTTGGCACTTTAAACCCCCAAAATGATCGTCTACTCTCGTGACTCATGAAACCCAAGGCTATTAAGCCCAACTAGTCAGTCTCGACGACTAACCAGACAAGCCGAAAGGCCACAAGGCTACTTAGCCCAACTGGTCAGCCCCAACGACTGACCAGACAAGCCGAAAGGCCACAAGGCTATTAAGCCCAAGTGATCAGTCCCAACGACTGACCAGACAAGCCGAAAGGCCATAAAGCTACTTAGCCAAACTGGTTAGTCCCAACGACTGACCAGACAAGCCGAAAGGCCACAAGGCTATCAAGCCCAATTGGTCAGTCCCCATGACTAACCAGACCAGTCGGAAGGCCACAAGGCAACCATACCGCAACTGGTCAACCCCCAAGGCTGACCAAAAAAATAGAAGTCATGAGGCTACTAAGCGCAACTAGTCAGTCCCTAAGACTGACCAGACCGACCCAAAGGGTTCAAAACATGAAGCCCAACTAGTCAACCCCCAAGGCTGACCAGAAAAATAGAAGTCACGAGGCTACTAAGTGCAACTGGTCAGTCCCTAAGACTGACCAGACCGACCCAAAGGCTTCAAAACATGAAGCCCAACTGGTCAGTCTTGAAGACTGACCAGCCAGACTCAGAAGGCTTGTAGCTTAACGAGTCCACCTGGTCAGTCCACGAGACTAACTAGATCCGCTTAGATAATTATAAGGGTACTGATAATACCTGGTTAGTCCCATGACATTACTGGTAAAAAAATAAAAAATAAAAAAGGGAAAACGCAATCACATGCATTTGAACAAAAGAGCACAGAGCACAGATTAGAAGCAAAAAGGCATTTTCATTAATGGAAGGCAATTACAAAAAAAAAAATAAAAAATTACAAGGCTTGGGTCTGTTGATAAGCTCAGGATTGAGCATCATCCTCATATTCTGCTGTAGGGGTCTAGTCTTCCCCACCAGGCGCTTGGGAGGTGGTATCATCAGACAGCTTCAAGGTGGAGAAATCCAAGTCTAGGAAGAGCTTCTTTACTGTAACCTTAGCATTAATGAAACCCTCCATGTAAGCCTTGTTGACCTCCTCCTGGAAGGATGCCCAACCTTAAACTCCTCCACAGCCCTCTCTTGAGCAATTTTGAGCTGCCCCTCCAGCTCAACTACCCTCAAGCCCAGAGAATCTCTAACTACTTCGAAGGCCTGAGCATCAAAAGTCAACGCTTCAACCTTCTTCTTGAGCTCTGTCGATTTGTCCATAATGGAAGATTTCTCTGCCTCAGCAGTTGCCTGGGATTCCTTGGCATCTTTGACCTTCTTCTCCAGACTGCTGATCGACTCGGTCAAGGTCTTAATGACTTGACCTTTTTTAGAGCTCTCAGTCGTCTTCGCTTTCAAGCGAGTAGACATGCAGAGCACTTTCACATGCAACTGCAAAAGGATGGGAGGATCAGTATCAATAAACCAGAGCAGTCAGATGAAAAACAAAAGTAAACAGAATCATCACCTTAACAGCATCATGGTTCATGCCCTTTGTCAGTTGGGCGTTGTTCTAGTTGGCAAGGGGGCCCACGTCCTCCATACTGATGAATTGTTACATCCTCTCCCAAGTAGCCTGGACTTCTTCCACAACGAGGGGCTCGCCCTGCTGAGCTGGAGGTGAAGGGCTCGTAGGTGTTGCTATAGCAAGCGGAGGCATTCTAGCGCCAGACCTGGAAGACTGACCAGGTGCCTGGGCAGCAGATGAAGCCTTAGCTACCAAGGGGGGCAACCACCGCAGGACCCTTGTCAGGGGAATGCTCAATGGTCTTGCCCCCAGAGTTGGGCCAATGGCGCTTGCTAGGTCTCTCTCCAGTGGCCTTTGCCTTCACCATTTCCTCGAATTTCTTCCTAGCAGAGGATCCTATGTTCCTCTTGTCAAAACCCATGGTAGGTCCTTGTCCTGCAAAGCACACAAAACAAAGGTCAGTGCACTCATTGAAAATAGCTGCTATAAACATATCAAACTCACTCCTTTTAGCACGAAGGGCTTCGATGGAAAGGTCTGGACCTAAGAGGTAGGCTACCAAACTCTTACCAGCTACAAGGGGCGCCCAGTTCTTGACTGGGTGCTCCCTCACCCTTGCTAACCAGCCTTCCCTCGACTCGTCCTCCAGCACAAGAAGGCGTGCTGAGCAAAAGAAAAACGGATGATGGTTAGACCACTACCTTAAGAAGGTATCAAGCATAAAAGCACGAAAGGCGCTTACCCTTCCTACTTGGTCTACCCCATTATCTGGGTATGCGAGGCGTCTGATCGGTCACATCCTTTCAGTGGGCAATCTCTATACCCTTACCATAAACAAAGAAATACTTCTCCTTCCAGCTCTTGTGAGAGACTGGGAGATTAGTGATCAGAGCAGGTTGACCATCCCGAGCTGAGAAGTAATACTAGCCTGAGCTTTCACTCTCCGTTATTTTATAACAGAAAAAGAAGTCTTCAGGGGTCAAGATTTCCTCCTTGTTGGTAGCGGCCTTCCACAAGGCAATACAACCTACAAGAATGCGCTATGAATTGGGCATGAGCTGCTCAAGAGCTAGCTTGGCCCTGCTCAAGACTCCCCTAATGGGAGGAGCCATGGGAAACCTCAGCCCCCCGGTTAGTGCACTCTTGTACACCATGATTTCTCCAGGGCGAGGGAGGCACGCTCTGTCCTCACTCTTAGGAACTCTACAGCTCATGGAGGCCAGGAACTAGTAGGCAGACCAGAGCTTTCTCACGTTCGCCCCGTCTAGGATGAAGGCTATGTGCCTCGCCTCGTGCCTCGCCTTGTGCCTACCATTTGGGGCAGAGGGCGACGTAGCTTTGGCCTCGGCCATAACCACAGGGGCACTTTCAAAGGCGTCCACGATGGCCACAGGGCTCCTCGCCCTTGTTGGCTTTACCTTTTAGGTAACATCCCCAGTATCAGCCCCAGAGTAGTTCGCGGAGGCACTCGAAGCCTTGTCTGGCCTAACCCTATCCAGATCCATCGAAGCAGTGCACTTAGAGCTGGATGACAAGGTGATTGGGTGGGGATTCATGATCCTAGGCTCTTCTATTTCGCAAAGAGTAGCGAAAGTAAACCTGAAAGCCTCTAAAATGCCCCAGTACACAGAATCGAAAAAGGAGCGGTTGCCTATGAACCCTAGAGGGTATGTGGCCCTGACTCTCCACTCGTAATACCAGATGGCCTTCTATAAAAGCTAAAACATATACCCACATGCCTTAAATACCTTGATGAGCAGAAAGGTTGAGAGGAATGTTTGAGTTTGCTTCGAACAACCAACAATGGTGGAGAAAGGGGGAAGAAGATGAGAGAAATCACTTGTCGAATAACCCGACAAAGATGTGCAAAATGGAGGGCCCTTTGGTGAACCGCTAAGGTTTTATAGGCCCCCTCTTTTCAAAATCAACGGCGTGGATCTGCACAGGGTTCACAGATCAAAGGGTTGATGATGGTAACATCTAATCGATATACGGGGCCAACCCCACGAAGCCACGTGGCATAAACCCCAAGGGTCACGTCGATTCGGTAGGCATAGTAATCATGATGGTTTTACAGTGCCATAAATGCACTTCAGGGCAGCCGCCCCATGACTCTTTGAAATTCCCACTGGCCGACCCTGGCTACCAAGGGAATTGGGGACATATGATAATACGACAAGTCTAGCCGGTCTGCCCCTCCGATGGACAGACCACATGAGCTTGGGCTACGTCACCAGGCTAGGACTCCCGTACCCCCTCCCAAACCAAGCCTGCCACGGACCGAGAAGAGTAGAGCTCCAACAATACACCTGGCGCCGCCATTAAGGCACCTCGAGATTCTCGCTTGAAGATCAGCCTGCACGATCCCATGATTGGGACGACTCCCCCACGACTGGGGGCATGGTCCTTGGAGTCTAATATCAAAGCACGATACATCCCACGATTTTGGATGCATAATTTGAGGGTAGGATTGGCTCTCCCATGAAGGTGCCCATGATCTGAGCCAACACTCCAATAAAAAGGGGTAGTCATCATCTCTAAAATAGGTACGAAACACATCAACCCTTGAGTATTATTACTCTGCCCATTTCTCTCTAGCCTAACTTTGGCATCGGAGTGTTTTTGGCAGGCACCACACCGGTGTCCCAAGCAGGAGGATCCATCTCCTCTATTATTCGCATCAGTGGTCGAGAAGGACGTACAAATTTATTGCATCATCAACAAGCAAATTCCCCCTTCTATCCAACCAGAAATTCCTCTCCCAAATACTTCATCACCAATTTCCAATAACCCAGCATATTATGCAAACCCCCCCCCCCCCCCCCCCCCCCCCGGGCGCAACAACCTCTCAGCACCCACTGAATCTTAGTCCAAATTCCTATTCAATTCCACGTTTTCCTCCATCTTAGATAGGCCATCCCATTAGTCTTGAGGAAGAGCAATTTTGCTCACTAAACCACTGCTCTACCAAACTCCATGAAAACTTACATCAATGCCGAACTTCCCCTTTTGCCTTATGCAACTCCCACTGAATCAGCTTCAGATGACAAAACAGAACTCTCCTTGTCCTTTAATGCACAATCAAAATGGGAGTTAGCCAATTTATAGGCTTAAAAAACTTGTCCATACTCCAGACGGACCTCACCATCACAGGCTACCCCACCTGATTTCTAGGCTTTAAAAACAGGCCAGACTTTAGCCTAGAGCCCCCTTCCTAACAGAACTCGCCTAGGCCTAGTCTTGGGCTTGTGGCTTGATGGTTGGGAGAAGCATAAATAAGTCTGTGCCTAACCTTACTTGGGCCGCCTCCCCCATATTTGCGACTCTAGGCTCTACTTGTTCTATCTCCTTCGATTCCAAGCCTTTTACCCTTATCAGCCCAGGAAAATCTGTGTACGCTAAAATCTTCCTACAATGGATCAATGGAATAGGCCCATTAGCATGTGGCCGTCTCTTGGCCAAGGATCTAGAGAAAGATGCACATAAACTTACTATGATAAGGCAAGAAAAAAGGAAAAGATTCAAACTACGTTAATAGTCTATATAACCTTATAACCACTGCCTTAACCATGAAAAATTATCCTTTGTGACCGTCGTGCCACATCATCATGTTTATATGGTATGACAGTTTATTTGTGTAAAGCCATGTGTAGAGAGAGAAAATACTTTTTGAGGGTTGTATGGTAGCTTTTCAAATTTAAAATTCTCGCTATGTAAATAATTTCATACGTCACAATTTAACCACGTTCAACTCTTGCCAAGCACAAGAGTTCCCCTAAAGTCGTTGGCCTAATAATTACCTAGTTTGTATAGGGTGGAGGGACTACACAGATCTCGAGATTAGTTGAGGTGCATGCATGCTAGCCCGAACACTTGGTTAGCAAAAAAATAAAAAGAATGTCATACCACATAAACATGATGATGTGGTATGACAGTCATGGATAATTACCACGTCATCGCACCCTTATCTTTTGTTTTTAATATTTATACATATATACCCTTTTTTCACCCACCCCTACCCCCATTCACGAGTAACTATTCAATATAACGGTGATATCACGTCATTATTGTGGGCCTAATAAGAGCCAATCTTGACACAAAGGATAATTAGCCCAAGAAGGTCAGCTCAAGTTTGTCGACCTAGCAGGCCAGGCTTGCCCCGACCTTGGGCCAAATCCCAGGGGGACTGGCCCAAGGATTATAGACCAAGCCCTATAAGGATTAGTAGGAGCAACGAATACAAATCCCTTTCCTAAATGGACTAAGACAAATAAAGGATAAATCCAATACATTGTAAACTGACCTAAAAGGGGAGACTCCTAGGAGGAGATTGATTCCAACTCCCAAAGAGAACATGGCATTCCGAAACCCATAAATATCCCATGCACTAAAGAGGCAAGGTACGTTCACTTGAGTTCTAGCTATAAATTATTTGTTCAAATCATTGTGATTAAGCTTGCTAACTTAATAATTGGAATGATATCAGCCCAAAGAGGGTGAACGCATTCTCATTGTGATTAAGTTCATCAATTTGGTTCGTGTATTGAATCAAGTCTTCTAAAAATTCCACTTACAATTGGCGCTGTCTAAGGGAAGGTCTAGTAAAAATGAGTACTAGCTTTCTTAGGAGGATGAGTTGAGCCCACCAGTAAGGAAACTGAAGATAGCCGAAACGTTCCCAGTAATGAGGACGTACACTCGTCAGACCGCTAAGATAGTGCAGCTCGAAGTCAGGGAGGTCAACCAATAAGATCGAAGATACAAATCCTTCATGATAACCGATAGGGAAGACGAGAGGAACAATAGTGGGATCAATCCCATGAACTTGAACCCCTTACCCTCTAGTGGCCGTCTATTTAGTAATGTATCGCCCCAGGTAGCCAAGCAGGAACTCCAACGGCCGGCTGAAGAGATAGCCCACCTTAGGTATCAGGTAGAAGTTATGAGATGGGCAATTGCCAGAAGGGATGGATGAGTTGGCAGAAGATCACCAGATTAGTGTAGAAAAAGGAGAACAAATTTTAGAATCACGAGCCCCCCTACCACACGTTTGACTGTAAGTCACACCTCCAGCAATCGACATTACAAGGATAGACAGAAAGATTGGCATCATAAGAGGAATCAAACTCCACCTAGAGATCCGAAAAGAGCTGATTCAAAATAGCAGGAATGGGTTCGATGGCTAAACGACCGGCTAGACAATAGGAACAAGCGCTGTACAGGACGGACTGCCCACAACATAGCCAAGAAAGCCCTCGACCAGATCGCGTCCAGACCTTTTACAGAGGAAATTATGGCCCGCTGACCTCCAAGAAAATTTATGCCGCCAAAGTTTACACCCTATGATGGGAAGTTCGATCCTTTTAGTCATGTTCGGCACTTCAAACAAATGATGGTTCTGTGGAGTGGAGACATGTCATTAATGTGCCAAATTTTTCCATCAAGTCTTGGAGAGGTAATTTTACGATGGTTCAACAAGTTACGGTCAAGATTAATAGTAAGTTGGAGACAACTCGCTGAGCTATTCACCGATTGCTTCCTCACAAACAGCAAGCAGCCTAAAGAGGTAGACTATTTGCTTACCTTACAGAAAAAAGATGGAAAAGGGTTACGAGTATAGAATAGATTTTCATATGCTGGTCTAGTTAGTCAAGTTTGATCAAATAAAGGCCATTAGTTTATGTTCTCGATCTCTTTCCCTTTATATATAGGTATATCATGTATATATATCATTTATATGTATGGATATATGTTTGCATATGTGGGTATGTGAAATTATATAGTTCGATGAGTTGTTTGGTCTACTGATGAATCTTTTGAAGTTGTAAAGTGCTCTGTAGGTGAGAAGTTGCTTAGTATTCTACTAGTTTTATCTTCTAGTATAAATTAACTTTGTGAAAACCAAGTCTTTGACAGAGTGATTGGAAAAGGGCGGGATGGGATAAATCTTTGGTAGTTGGTGCATCAAGTTGGTCATGTCATGTGCCCCAAGTGGGAAAATATTGGCACTCTTAAAGTAGAAAAACAATGTAATGGACAACGGAATGCTCGAGACAATTTAAGGTTTAAAGTGACAATTTCAAATGGGATTTTGTTTTTATATTTTTAATATTATTATAAAAGATTTTATCTAATTTTTTGTTGGTAAATGGCTTTTCCTTCTTTCTTTTGAAGCTTACTCTTGATTTGGTTTTAGGCCTTCTGATTATAACCGGACTCTTTTTTCTGATTTAGACCGGCCACTTTTAAAGAAAAAAAAAAAAAAGGATATGTAACTATATAGAATCTTCATAACCTTGAGATATTAAAAACTTGGAGCTTCAAAAAAATTTCTATTTATTTTAAACCAATGGAATTTTTTTTTATATTTATTTTGTCTTATTTTATGGCTTTTTTTTTTTTTTTTTTTCATATGGAGCTGGGCTCTTTTTTAGAAATGACATAAAAGCCATAGGGCCAGGTGAGATTTTAAGAAATAGGAGATTTTATTCAATGTTTTTTTTTATTTTTAGAAAAAGTATTAAAAACTATATAGTGTCTTTATTTATCATGTACAATTTTAAAAAATTTGAAGCCTATAACAAATATGTTATTTGTACAACTCATTTATCTTTTCGTTAAAACCGTATTTCTTTTATGAAGTTCACTAGTGCACTTGAGTTTGGGTTTCTTGTTTCACTAGTAATAAATCTCTTGTGGCCTAGTCTCAAAAAAATTGTCAAATTGTCAAATTTTGAACTCAAGATTAAGGACAACAATTTGATCCAAAAAAACTCGAAACCTGTTTCCCCCCGCCCCCTAATAACAGGGGTTTGGGGTATGAATAAATGAGTTAGGCGGGTTACAAGGAAGAAAATAAAACCCGAAACAGGTTTTGGGGCAGTGTAAGTTTAGGTCACTTTGTCTCGAACCCTTTCCAATTATTTGTGAAATACATTAGATAACACTATTACATACTAATGATTCAAAATACCTTTTCTTTCTTATAAGTAAATGGCAGGGTTTTGATGTTATCTTTTATATTTTAGAATTTAGCTTTTTTTTAATTTTATATTGTGTTTATGCTTATATAACTTGTATTATTTTTAATTTTGGAGAATTATTTTTATTTTGAGTCTTTGTGAGGGTTTAACTCGAACCCGATTAGTTTGAGAGGATGGGAACTTGGTAGGAATGTTCAACCCATCATAGGTTTGGGGCAAGATAAGTTTTGAAAATTTTTCATTAAGGGCAAGGTAAGGTTTAGTTTAACTTGTTCCAAATTTGACCTATTGTCATCCCTACTAAGGGATTTTTGAAATAACAATTTGTCCCTATCTCCACCGAGCTATCCTTGAGATTAATATAAGGGAGCCCGCCCAAGTATGCCCATTATTTATAGCGCTTGAGAATTTTTTTTAACTTGTGATTTTTCTTTGAAGCCCTGTTTGAGCATAAATATATGTAAAATAATATTAAAAATTTCAGGTTAAATTGGTAGGCTAGGGCGAGTTTGACAATGTAATTTTTTAAATGGGTGAGTTAAGATTTATTTCTAGATCCGATAAATATTATTTCTAGTTTATACCCGACTCACCCCTAGATTAATATAAGTAGTGATTTATTTTAAAGAAAAACACTTTTTTTTTCGTGATTAAATGCTCTCCTTCTCCCTATCATGTAGTCTGTGTGACATTTTTTGGTTGAATGAATTGCTCTTTTAAATAGACGCCTTCCCCTTCTCACAAACACACTCATTTCTTGTGAAAGTAAAGCGCCCAATTTCTGTCTTTCAAGAACGCACAACCTCTCTGTCTAACTTCTGGACCTGTAAGACAATGGAAGGCGAGAGCAACCAGAACCGGGAGAAGGATCTAGTACATGCTGCTGACGCGCATTTGGCTAGGCTGTCTGAACTGTTGGAGATGGAAAGAGATGATGAGAAGAAAGTACATGAAAGAGTCTCTACCATTGTAGGGACGATGCGCAACAAAAACTACCACACATCGTGGTCTTTGATGAGGGCGAGATGAAGGCAGCAGCCTACTTCGCCAGCTCAACTGGATGGAGAGGAAGATTGGTTATCATAGCTGCTTTGAACAACATCCCATCCATTCGTGCGATCGCAGAGGCCAATGTTGAACACTTCACCTCCATTGAAGAACATGCGAAAGACGTCTGAGTTAGGAGGCTGGCCTAGCTAGGTCGTCATTCTCATGCATAGATAAGTTAGCTCTAGTTAGCTAGGATGTACTGATGTAGTATTAATAAAGTTCGGTGTAGTTTTCCTTCCCTCTATCTCGCCCTTTGGGGGTAGTTCCTTCTCTCTCCCTCTGTTCTTTGGCATCGTCTATGAAATAACAATGATTTGATAGCTCTCCTTTGATTTTTTTTTTTTTTGCCCTTTTTTCCAAATATCTCCTCCTCTGTTTTATGATTAGTAGGATTTGGTCACCTTGAGTGAATCCTTTGATTTGGAGTATTTTTTTTATAAAATTGTTAATGTCACATTATTTTAATGCAAAATTATGTGTAAAAATTTCGAAAGAACAACATTTTTTTTTTCTTTTTTGTGATTTCGGGTTTTCACATAGGTGATTTGGTCTCTAAAATACCTTCAGTTGGACACAACAAAATTTCACCCCTTTGTTTTGGGTGTTCAAGCACAAATCACAGTGAGAAGCTGGCCACAAAAAAAAAAAAAAAAAAATGGAAACTGGTATTAGACTTGATTGAAAATAACGTTCAATCTAATATTCAAAAGAAAAGTTCTACACTTGGTCTGTTAACTGGAGGGAACACAGAATGGAGGAGAAAATGAAAAATAAAATATTACAAGAGAGAAAGAGGGGTTGTATTAAAGTAATGCTATATAGGCAAAAAATTCATATAACAAGGAGAAGGAAAAAGACAAAAAGAAAGAGAAAGGAAAAGGGAAGGAAAAAACGGATGCTTTTTTCAAGGCAATTCAGAGGTCGGAATAGAATGTAGCCGAACAGCTTAGCAAAGTCCATGCTTAAATTTCGATCTGAGGTCTTCTTTAACTTAAGAGCACCACCAAGAACAAATGACGAAAATATTTCGGAATGTACATGTCAACCTAGCCATTTCACCCTAGAGATTTGCTAGATTAGAACTAAGAAATAGACCCTAGCTCGAAGCTAGAAAAAGGTACTATGAGCAATTGCAATAATTGAGTTCATTGATATTCCTAGTATAGTAAATGCCAGCACACGTACAATCATAGTCAATTCGATGGAAATTTTTTTACAAAATGATATTATGAATGAGAGCCTATCACTTTTTAAAAAAAAAATGTCCACTACAATGACTTTTAATTACAAGGCTGTCACTAATTCATTATTCTAGTGAAAGTTTATGTACAAATATTATGTTAAAATATCAATTTCCTTGTACTGAATATCAGAATGATAACCCGGAATTAAAGAGATGATTAGAACCTGCTACAAAAAAAAAAAAAAAAAACACTTTTATGGCTTGCCACTCTGCTAATATTCATTGGGCCACATCAACAACAACATGACCATTATTCACAGATAAACCACAGCCTATTCATGCCATGCTATGTGTTCACCATTTTAGAGAGGGACAACACATTTAAAATGGTATTATCATAGGTAAATGGTTGTGTTTTCAAATTTAAATTTTCTTCAATGAGAAAATAATCACAAGTGCCACAAGGGTACAACGTGGAAAGCAGAGGACTTGCTTGAGGAGTTCACCAGAAAAGGTATTGCCTACAGCCATGAGGAGTTCACCAGTCAGGTCATATGGTATAACCACAGAACCCTGAAGTTTAAGAACTTCATACCACCTAAGTCTTTCAATAGGCATAGCTTCTTTAATTTTTGCCTACAATTAAAGAGGAAACAACAAAAGCCATCACTAAAAGCTATATTGGGAAATCAGAGCACAATATCTTCAACAATCAATCTTCAAGCTAAAAATCTGCTTATTATCTGCAGCTGAAAATTTGCAGCATATAATCTGCAGATTGCTAGAAATCTGCAGTAGTTACAACTGAAAATCTGGAGTGTTTATAGCTAATGATTTCATTCATTTGTCATAGTTACTGCTACAATTCAGCAGCATTTTATTATATATTTGTCCATTGAAACCAATAAAAATATACAGTTTTTGACTGCCATTTTCATCTTAGCATGGTATCAGAGCAAGGTTAACTTGATGTTTACAGTATCCTTCCTCTGTTTCTTGCTGCTGCTATGGTGAATGTTCCAATCCAAACCACTGACGATTCTCCAATCAATTCTACTTCTTCAGATCCATCTACCATGGATCCTTATGCCTCCTCACCATATTTTCTCCACCATTCTGACAGTCCAGGTACCATTCTTGTCTCCAAATCTCTTACAGGAGATAATTATGGCACATGGTTTCGAGCTATACATATGGCGCTCAATGCAAAAATAAGCTTGCCTTCATTGATGGCTCTCTTCCATCTCCACCCACTTCGTCACCCCTTTTTCCCAAATGGGATCGAGCTAATGACATGATTCGATCATGGATTCTTAATTCTCTCTCGCCTGAAATAGCAGATAGTGTAATTTACACTACCTCAGCCTATGAGATCTGGATTGATTTACGAGAACGCTTTTCGCAAAGCAATGCTCCACGCATCTTTGATTTAACTCGATCTATAGCCACTCTCCAACAAGAAGGGTTATCCATTGCTGCTTATTTCAATCATCTTAAGACTTTCTGGGATGAATTAGCTTCACTTTCTGCCTTTCCACCATGTTCTTGTGGTGCTTCTAAAGCTATTCTGGAATTTACGCAACAACAACGCCTCATGCAATTTTTGATGGGGTTGAATGAGTCTTATTCCTCTCTCCAAAGTCATATTCTCCTGATGGATCCACTTCCCTCTGTTTCTCGGGCTTATAGTCTACTTCTTCAAGAAGAAAAACAACGGGCACTCCATGTTGCCCCTAAACCAACCATAGATACTTCAGCTATGGCTGTTTCTCGAGGCAAAAATTTTGACAAAAGACAATTCAACAACAAACCAAATCAGCAACCAAATTGCTCTCATTGTGGGAAGGACAATCACACAGTGGATCATTGCTACAAAATCATCGGTTATCCTCCAAATCAGCCACCAAATCAGCAACCAAATTGCTCTCATTGTGGGAAGGACAATCACACGGTGGATCATTGCTACAAAATCATTAGTAATCCTCCAAAACGGAATGGAAATAGCTCTGTCCAGTCTTATAACAAGCATCGGCCACTAGATCAACGACGACAGCCTCATCATCCAATGCAACAGTTCACACAATCTTCACTATCGCAAGTGCATAATGCCCAACAACCACACCATGTTGTTGGACTGTTGCCCTCTCCTGCTACAACCAACATTGAAGGTAGCAGCATCTCCATTCCTCAATTCACGGCAGAAGAGTACCATAAAATTCTCTCTCTCATATCTCCAGGTAGCTTACAACTAGTTAATCTCGCAAGTAATTCTTTTGCATCCTTCTCTTCATTTTCTAATTCTTGGATAATAGATAGTGGAGCCACAGATCACATGGTCTCTACTCCTAATCTTTTACAGCATACTACTACTCCTGTGCAAAAGCCAGTTTGCTTGCCAAATGGTCAACTTGCTCCCATTTCTCATATTGGCTCTACAACTCTTTCTCCTGACATTCATCTTGATAATGTGCTTTGTCTTCCTTCCTTTAAGCACAATCTATTATCTGTTAGCTAGTTAACAAAGAACATGAATTGCAGCATCACCTTTTATCCTGATTCGTGTATCTTGCAGGACTTGTCCACGAAGAAGAAGATTTTCTTGGGTAAGGAACGGGGAGGACTTTATCTGCTTGAACCTCATTGTTGTCACTTTGCTGTTAGACCCACTAAACCACCCCACTTTGACCTGTGGCATTGGTGTCTCGGACACCCATCTTCAACTCGTTTACTTTGTTTATCTCAAAACAATTCTTCTATATCCATTTCAAATGAATGTGCTTGTGACATTTGTCCCATTGCAAAACAAACTCGAGTTCCTTTTTCTTTGAGTCAAATTTCTAGTAATAAACCTTTTCAATTGATCCATTGTGACATTTGGGGTGGTTATGCAACTCCTTCCCATTCAGGTGCACATTATTTCCTCACAATTGTTGATGACTTTACAAGAGCTACTTGGGTGTTCTTAATGCAAGTTAAATTAGAAACCAAGCATTTTCTACTATTGCTTATTGCTCTTGTAAAAACCCAATTTTAAGGCCAAATTTGCAAAATTCGAACTGATAATGGTCGTGAATTTTTCCATACTGATGTTCAAAAATTTCTCCATGGTGAAGGCATTATACATGAGTCTAGTTGTGTCTACACCCCCTAACAAAATGGTGTAGTTGAACGCAAGCATCTCCATCTTCTTAATGTCGCTCGTGCTTTACGCTTTCAAGCCAATCTTCCTCTTTCATTTTGGGGGGAATGTGTTCTAACTGCCGCATATCTCATTAATAGAATACCTACACCATTGTTGAAAAATCGATCTCCTTATGAAGTTCTATTTCATAAGAAACCCAGTTATGATCGACTCCGAGTATTTGGTTGCTTGTGTTATGCTTCCAATACTAATATCCAACATAAGTTCGATCAACGAGCTAAACTTGGCATTTTTGTTGGCTATCCATATGCTCAGAAAGGGTATCGAATTTTTGATCTGGCTAGTCATCGAATTTATACGAGTCGTGATGTTAAATTTTATGAGCACATCTTTCCTTATCGAGATGCATTGCGAGCATCCAATCCATCCAGTGTTTTACCTCTCCCATTACCAAATACACCCACTGTCCTTGGTCAACAATTTTTTTCTGATCCTTTAACATCTGGCACTAATACATCAACCTCTATACCAGATACTGCCCCTTCCAATTCAGCATCCCTCCAAAACGGCAATGTTCATGGTGCACCACCTCCACATTCTTCCACCGCACCAACTCTACGCCGCACCATGCGCATTATTAAACCTCCATCTCATCTATCTAATTACCATTGTTCTGCAGTCAGTAATCTTTCAAACTTCCCAAGTAAGTCATCTTCTTTGCAGGGCGGTTCTACAGGTACTCCATATCCTATGTCAACTTACTTGTCTTACGATCAAATGTCAGCTTCCCATCATGCTTTTCTTGTTACTCTAACTTCCATTCCAGAGCCCAAAAACTTCAAAGAAGCTGTTAAGTTACCTCAATGGAGAGAAGCGATGACCATTGAAATTCAAGCTTTAGAGGCCAACGATACATGGACTCTTACCAAATTACCGTCTGGTAAACATCCTATTGGTTGCAAGTGGGTTTATAAGGTTAAATATAGATCGGATGGCACTGTTGAACGGTATAAAGCACGCCTTGTGTCAAAGGGTTACACCCAACAAGAAGGGGTTGATTATCATGAGACTTTTGCTCCTGTTGCTAAGTTAGTCACTATGCGATGTCTCTTAGCAATTGCTGCCATTCAAGGATGGCCTTTGCATCAACTAGATGTCAACAATGCTTTTCTTCATGGTGATTTAGATGAAGAAGTGTACATGACAATTCCACCAGGATTTCAAAAACAAGGGGAGCAAACTGTATGTAAGCTCAATAAATCCTTATATGGCCTCAAGCAAGCTTCCCGTAATTGGTTCGCGAAATTTTCACAAGTGTTATTAACTACTGGTTTTTCTCAATCTAAAGCCAACTATTCACTCTTCACTCGAACTCAAGGTTCCTCTTCAGTTTTCATCCTTGTGTATGTGGATGACATCATTATTACGGGCAATGATTTATCATCCATTCAAGCCTTGAAGATTTATCTTGGAAGAAAATTTCATATTAAAGATCTTGGCCCTCTCAAATACTTCCTAGGCATTGAGGTATCACGTTCCAGCAAGGGCATATCTCTCACACAATGGAAATATACTCTTGAATTACTTGATGATGCTGGACTTCTTGGTGCTCGACCTGCTGCCTTTCCCATGGACCAACATCTTAAGCTCACCAACATAGACGGTAACCCATTGGAGGATCCATCTTTGTATCGGTGCCTTGTTGGTCGACTGATCTACCTCACAATCACAAGACCTGATATTGTCTTCGCTATGCACATCTTAAGTCAATTCATGCATCAACCGAGAAAACCACATCTTGATGTTGCCATGCGATTGCTCCATTTTTTAAAGGGTACTCCAGGACAGGGCATTTTCTTGTCTTCTACTAGCAAGCTTCATTTAATCTCTTATTGCGATTCAGATTGGGCTAGCTGTCCCATGACTCGACGGTCAACTACTGGTTATTGTACCTTACTTTGTGATTCCCCTATCTCATGGAAAACCAAGAAACAGAGCACTGTCTCGCGATCCTCTGCCGAAGCTGAATATCGAGCCATGACATTAGCAGCTTGTGAACTTCAATGGTTGAAATATCTTCTTACTGACTTGGGAATCTCTCACCCATCTCCTATGACGTTATATTGTGATAACTAAGCTGCCCTCCACGTTGCAGCCAACCCAGTTTTTCATGAGCGAACCAAACATATTGAGATTGATTGCCACCTTATCAGAGAAAAAATTCAATCGGGTCTTCTTCATACTGCTTATACTCATTCACGAAATCAACTTGCGGATGTTTTCACAAAAGCACTTGGCAAAGAAGCTTTCCACAGGCTCATTGGCAAGTTAGGCGTTCACAATCCTCACGCTCCAACTTGAGGGGAAGTATTGGGAAATCAGAGCACCATATCTTCAACAATCAATCTTCAAGCTGAAAATCTGTAGCATATAATCTGCAGCATATAATCTGCAAATTGCTAGAAATCTGCAGTAGTTACAACTGAAAATCTGGAGTGTTTATAGCTAATGATTTCATTCATTTGTCATAGTTACTGCTACAATTCAGCAGCATTCTATTATATATTTGTCCATTGAAACCAATAAAAATATACAGTTTTTGACTGCCATTTTCATCTTAACAAGCTAGATTAGTTTGGATATCACTAAAAGCTATCCCCAAAATACAGAAACTAGAAAATTTCAAGTATCCACCGACAAACATATTTGACAGTTTTTAATACAAATTATCAGAATATACTAGAAACGTAAAGTTGGAAGTTAAAAATGAGCATACTTGAGCTCTCGATGTTCATCACACAGTGCCGCTTTGCAACATGTGCGGTGAGCACATTTCTATTCTTAGAATCGTGCACTTCCCCTCAGATTGCGGACTATCACCGCCGCGGAGTTCATTGTCCTGAGATCAATCCCCATCATGCCACCACTCTCACCATCGACACCAAGAACTCTCCTGCCACTCTTCTTCAACTTCGGCAAACAAAGAGATGTCGTATTGTTGTTCAATCGTTGATCAAGGACGCAGACAACGCAATCCTCTAAGAATGTGAATGATGAATCTAGCAGTAGATGTCGCCATTTCTCTCTATCTAATAAAAAAAACTCTAACCCTAGCCCTGGACAAGTATTCTTTTGAGAGAGAGAGATTGTGAGAAAACAATCGGGTTTTGAAGAAGAGAAAGGGAGAAAGTTGGGCATGAAAATTTCCCCCCATTTCAAATCATCCCGCCAGTTTGAGATACTCATCAAAACCACACCGTTGTAACCCAAAAATGCGTCTAAATTGGTGCTTTGGATTTCCAGTAAATTATTTTCTTTTTTCCGTGGCATCCTCTTACAAAACGTCATGAAAATTATATTTTTTGTGGTATTTTTTAGTCAGATACCACTAAAAGGCTTGCACATTGGCGTGGTTCAATGGCAATTTTTGGAAAATGCCACTGCTGCCACAAGTAGTGGCGTTCTCTCACAAAATGTCATGAAATGAGATTTTTAATGGCGTTTTTTACTACGACGTCACTATAAGGCCTCTACAACTGTTTGGCTCAATGACACTTTCTAAAAAAATGCCACTGCTGCTACATAAGTTGTGGCATTCTCTCACAAAATGTCATTACAAAATTGTAATTTATTGTGCTTCAATGACATTTTTAATAAAGCACCATTAAAATGTATTTTTTTATGTCATTTTTCTATAAAATACCATTAAAATGGTGTCACTAGATCCTATTTTTGTTGTAGTGTTTGCAGTGCACCAAACCAAGCTTAACATAGGCAGCTCCTAAAAATTAAGAATCTAATTAGATACACAGAAATGAAAGAACAAATAAAGAGGTGACGCTCTAATTCCAAAATCTCATAAGTGAAACACTTGAAAATGTGAATACCACATACCCATCTGCTCAACCCATTGAAAATTCCTTAAACCCCTGGGATTTGTCAAGGGTTTAAGCAAGGTCTTTAGTTTTGACTTGAAATCTGCAACTAATAGATGGCCAGCAATGGTCATCTTCAAGAGCAACTGATTGGCTAGAGACAATTGAAAAATTCAAATAAACAGCAGCAAATAAAAATTGTAATATTAAAAAGATTAAACTCTCCATTTTCTAATACAAACAAGGCGAAGAGAGCCAAGAAAAAGAATATAAGTTCAAGAAGTAAAGAACATGCAAGATTCGCATATACAATCATGAAATTATCATTAGTCATAAGATCAATTAGGTTGGAAAAAGGGTATTTTGACTTACAAAAACCACTAACAACTACAAAAGGTAGTGGGGTCTCACAACTCTTACACAAATATCATCACCACTTGCAGTGGTGGAAGCCTCCATAGCCACACCTCACTACCAATTTTGCCTTCGTTTGCTTGAGAGAAAGCATATCAATTTGTACCCTTTTTTTTTTTTTTTGAGAGGGAGGGTATTAGAGTGAGACAGACTGTAAGTGCTTCGGCCATGGGATTTTAGAGAAAGGGGAAAAGAAGAGAGGCGGGTGGTCTCTGTGGGCTACGGTATGGTGGTGAGAGTCTCCATGACTTCCATCACCATAGAGACGGATCAATGGACCATTTCAATTGAGCCGATGCAATTGTCGTCGAACCGAAGAGAATGTGGTTTGTTCAATTGTTTTGGCTGGTGCGGCGACAACAATGGATTCCGATGATGCCACGAGCATGGTATTATGAGAACAAAAAAACTGAGAGATACACAGATGGGTAGATCTAGAGAGAGAGAGAAAGTGAGTGGGGTGAAATGAGAAGAGAGATATGGTGGAGTGGCAGACATGACATAGATGGTGTGTGAGAGGCCGGAGGTCGGGTAGTGGGCCCATTAAGTGGTAGATTTGGGCGGAGGTTGAAGTGGGTAGGAGAAGTTGAAAATTGATCCTAACAGTTGGTTTGAAGTCAAATTAAATCTCAACCGTTCTAACGAATTGTATCTACTAATACATTTTAAAGACCACCTCTGTTTCATTATATAGTTTTGGTAGCTCTCTCTTGTTTTTTTTTTTATTTTCTTTTTTCCAAATATCTCCTCATCTGTTTTATGATTGGTAGGATTTTGTCTTCTTGAGTGAATCCTTTGAGTTGGAGTTTTCCTTTTTTTTTCGTTGTTTAATGCTATATAACTAAAAAAATTTATATGCAGAATGATGTGCTTGAGTTGTGGACCTATTAATTTAAAATAAAGAATTCATTAAGATAAATTTTAATTACAAAACTGTCACGGTTACATTATTATGGTACAAAATTGTATACAATAATTCTAGAAGAATAGCATTTTTCTTTTTCTTTCATGTGATTTCCGATTTTCACATGGGTTATTTGTTCTCGTTCAGTCGCACACAACAAAACTTCACCGCTTTGTTTTGGGTGTTCAAGCACCAATCACAGTGAGAAGCTGGCCAAAAAACGATATTGGAAACTTGTATTTGACTAGATTGAAAATAACGTTCATTATCATATGCAAAAGAAAATTTCTACACTTGGTTTGTTAACTGAAGGGAACACAGAAGGGAGGACTGAGGAGAAAATGAAAAATAAAATTTTACAAGAGAGAAAGAGGGATTGTATTAAAGTAGGGCAAAAAGTTCATACGACAAAGGAGAAGGAAAAGGACAAAAAACAAGAGAAAGGAAAAAAGAAGAAAATAATGAATGCTTTTTTCAGGGCAATTAAGAGGTCGGAGTAGAATGTAGTCGAATAGCTTAGCAAAGTCGTTGCCTAAATTTCTATCTGAGGTCTTCTTTTAATTTAAGAGCACCACCAAGAACAACTGACAAAAATATTTCCGAATGTACATGTCAACCTAGCCATTTCACCCTAGAGATTGGCTAGGTTGGAACTAAGAAATAGACACTAGCTAGAAGCTAGAAAAGGGTATTATGAGCAATTGCAATAAGCGGGTTCATTTATATTTCTAGAATCGTAGATGCCATCACACATACAATTATAGTTAATTCGATGGAAATTTTTTTTACAGAACGATATATCTAAATGAGAGCCTATCACTTCAAAAAAAAAAAAAAATCCACTGCAATGACTTTTAATTATAAGACTGTTATTGACATATTATTCTGGTAAAAGTTTATGTACAAATATTATGTAAAAATAGCAATTTTCTTGTATTAAATATCAGAAAGATAAACTGGAATTAAAGAGACTAGGGGTGTTCACAGGTCAGGTCAGATCGGGTTGGGGAGTCACCCGTCACCTGACCTAACCATATCGAGTTGAAGAATTTTGGAACGACATTCAACCCAATGGATGATCAAATTGGTTCGGGTTGGGTGAATAAATGAAATTTTAGTGCAAAAAAAGGGGTTGGTTCGGGGTGAAAAAATAAAAACCCGCAACCGGAACCTAATATAGTCGGGTTGATCAAAATCCACCCATATGGTGATCGGGTTGGTGTCGAGTCAGGTCGGGCTAATCAATTTTTTGAACAGTCTGAAAAGAGACTATTAGAACCTGTAACAAAAAAAAACAATTTTATGGCTTGCCACTCTGCGAATATTCATTGGGCCACATCAACAACAACATGACCATTATTCACAGCAAAACCGCATCCTATTCATGCCATGCTATGTGTTCACCATTTTAGAGAGGGATAACACTTTTAAAATGGCATTATCATAGGTAAATGGTTGTGTTTTCAAATTTAAAATTTCTTCAATGAGAAAATAATCACAAGTGTCACAAACCAAACAATAAAATATTTGCCTACGTTGGGTTGATTTGTGCAACTTGAGAGTTTGATAATTTCACTAATTATAATATGAGATTTGGATCATCAATTGATAATTATTACATGAGTTTGATAATATCACTAATTATAATATTTTTTCCCAAAATTTTGATTTTAAAAAAATAAAATACATGTGTGGTACTATTATTGATTCCTTTTAATTTATTCATTCTCAACTTCATTAATGCTATCCATTGATCATTATAGTAATATTTTTAATTATAATCTTCATAAAAAATCTTTACTAATCATAAATTATAATTTAAAATAGAAAGAACACAAACTCATACTTCAATCCTTGGCATAAGCAACATCTTTCCATGGATGAAGAAGATGAAGAGTAAACCTTGTCATCAACTTTCATCAGACATGTTCAATCCACCTTGGTTGGAATGGGATAGGATTTGGGGGTGGGGTGGAGGGTCACTTATTCGGACTAGACAAAGTTATAAACACATATACATGTACCCTTGTAAATACATACATTGTGAGAAGAAAAATGTTATTCTTCTGGATAATCAGTACAGAAAATTTCACTATTGACATTTTTGTTAATAAGAGTCACTGTAATGAGTGTTTTGTTTATAAGTGACTGATTCTTATTAAGCCACATCAATTTAGTAAAAAGTACTATATGGATTTATTTTTCTTGATTGGGTGTCTAAGCAAGTTTATGCGCACCATGACTAATTCCAGAATCTATGCATTCCCTCGTCCTATACAAATCAAGTAATTACCAACTCAAAAATCCTAGGATGACTCCAAGGAGTTAATAGTATTTAACAAATTTCGAAGCTGAGACCTTCTGAAGAGGAGAGCTCCAGGCCCTAGGCCAAGCCACCAGGCCAACCCCTTGGGTTTCTGCATTAATTTATTACCCTTGCTAGAAAGGGGCTTTTAGGGAGAAAAGGATCCGTAAAAAAAACAAAAAAAAAAGTCACTAAGAGCTTATTTAGAAAGTGTTTGTATGCGTTTTCTTAGTAGCTTGTAGCTTAAGCTTTTAAATTTTGTTTGTTAAGGCTTTAAAAAAATCACTTTTAAAACTATTGAAAATCCATTAAACCCCTGGGATTTGTCAAGGGTTTCAGAGAGGTCTTTAGTTTTGACTGAAATCTGCAACTAATAGATGGCCAGTAATGGTCATCTTCAAAAGCAACTAATTGGCTAGAGAGATTAGAAAAATTCAAATGAACAGTTGCAAATAAAAATTGTAATATTAAAAGATTAAACTCTCCATTTTTTCATACAAATAGGGCAAAGAGAGCCAAGAAAAACAGAGAGAAGTTCAAGAAGTAAAGAACATGCAAGATTCGCATATACAATCATGAAATTAACATTAGTCATAAGATCAATTAGGTTGGAAAAAGGGTATTTTGACTTACAAAACCCACTAACAACTACAAAAGGCAGTGGGGTCCCACAATTCTTACACAAATATCATCACCACTTGTGGTGGCGGAAGCCTCCATAGCCACACCTCACTACCCATGTTTGCCTTTGTTTGCTTGAGAGAAAGCATTTGAATTTGTACCCCTTTTTTGTTTTTGGAAGACCGGGGGGGGGGGGGGGGGGGGGGGGGGGGGGGGGGGGGGGGGGGGGGGGGGGGGGAGGATGAAGGGAGGGTATTAAAGTGAGAAAGTCGGCAAGTGCTTCGACCATGGGATTTTAGAGAGAGGGGAAAAGAAGAGAGGTGGGTGGTCTTTGTGGGCTACAGTATGGTGGTGAGAGTCTCCATGGCTTCCATCACCATAGAGACGGATCAATGGACCATTTTAATTGAGCCGATGCAATTGTCGTCGAACCAAAGAGAATGTGGTCTGTTCAATTGTTTTGGTTGGTGTGGCGACAACGATGGATTCCGATGATGCCACGACCATGGTATTATGAGAACAAAGAAATTGAGAGATACATAGATGGGGTAGATTGAGAGAGAGAGAGAGAGAGAGAGAGAGAGAGAGTGGGGGTGAAATGACGAGAGATACAGTGGAGTGGCAGAGATGGTGTGTGAGAGGCCAACGGTCGGGTAATAGGCCCATTGAGTCACAGATTTGGGCGTAGGCTGAAGTGAGTAGGAGAAGTTGAAAATTGGTGCCACAACCATTGAGTCATGATAACAAAGAAACTGAAAGATACACAGATGGGGTAGATCTTGAGAGAGAGTGGGGGGGGTGAAATGAGGAGAGAGATATAGTGGAGTGTTATGGATGGCAGAGATGGCATGTGAGAGGCTAACGGTCAGGTAATGGGCCCATTGAGTGACAAATTTGGGTGGAGGTTGAAGTGGGTAGGAGAAGTTGAAAATTGATCCTAACAGTTGGTTTGAAGTCAAATTAAATCTCAACTGTTCTAACGAATTGTATCTAATAGACATTTTTAAAACCAGCTCTGCTTCATTATACAGATTTGGTAGCTCTCTCATGTTTTTTCCCCTTTTTTAAAAATATCTCCTACTCTATTTTACGACTGGTATGATTTGCCTCGTTGTCTATCTTTAGCCAATCCTAATTGGTTTAAAATTGTTATGACTGAGCATATTGGCTATGTGGTATTTTAACGCAAATTGAACCTAATACCGAACAAGAAATTCTTGTTCATTATACATTTGGGAAATGGACCACACCACAGTTGAAATACGCATCTGTTTGGAAAGTACTTATTTCCATTGTAAAGTATGTCTCCAAATTTCAGGATGACTTAATCAAAAATTTTTGATTAAAATAGATTGTCAAGCTGCAAGATATATCTTCAGCAAAGATATTAAACATGATGTCTCTAAGCATATGTTTGCTAGATGGCAAGCTATTCTATCAGCTTTTGATTTTGATATAACTATATTAAAGAACATCATATTTCTCTTCTTGATTTCTTGACTTGTGAATTTATGAATAAATGATACCCTTTGATGTAGGACGTGGACGTGGCCAAGGGAGGGGTAATACTCCTCAAGGCAGAGGCCGTGGAAATACCTACAAAGGCTAAACGTCAAGTTCTAAAGAACCTATGAAAGCAACAGTTATAGCTATTGATGATCCCTTATGTGAAACTGTTCAAAAATTGCTTGTACAACAAAGAAACCAACAGCATATTGGCCAAACATCACAACCTTCGGATGACCAATCCCATGTATTATATGCTAAGGCATTGGATGAAGAACCAACTGAGTATGAAATACTCCCTTCTATAGACCATATTCTGTACCTTGAACCTATTGATGTTCAATGAGAAAATGATCTATGGTATCTCATAGACAAATATTTTTTACAATTTTCATATGCTTTCAAAGCAATAAATGTAGATCAATGATGCAAACTATTTTAATAGTCACTAATTCTTGTGAATTGACAAATTTTTATACAAATATGACCACTATGGTTGGTCCTATTAATTTTAGTAAATGTTATATTAAGAAAATAATATTTCCTCATGAATGTGCACTTAGTCCTTTCAATGAGAAAACTTTTCTTCAAGGTGATGTTAAACACACCTATAATTAATGGAATTATATCCAACCCTTTAAATTCACTTTTTATTATGAAAATCCTAAAAGGAAACACACGTGGTGGATTAAATTATCTCCACAAATCTTTGAAAAATGGTTTCCTGGATAGTTCCATTCTTGGTGGAAAATATTTTGTCCACCTCATACCATTCTTATAGACATTGTTCCAAAACAATTCAGCCAATGGGCTTCATACAGTCCAAAACTTGTTGGACTAGATCCTATCAGAAATATTGAAGGATCTAATATGATGTATTTCTTCACTAAGTTCGGGATACCCTAGATTTGAAAATGGACACATATTGTCAAAAGAAATCAAGATAATATCCTTTGTCACTATCTACAATTCCATGTTGGATATTGGAGAAATTTGAATAAGACTACTGATGAGACTATAGCAGCAATGCAAGTTGCTATTCAAAGTTATCAAAAAGAGGATGAACTCAAACGATGTAGAGCTTCTCATCCCCAGCCCACATTCTCCAATAAATTGGCTACTATTCGACATTCATTAAAAATGAAGAATCCACTTATAACTGAGTAGGAAATAATGTATGAATGTATGCAACATGTTAAGAATAATTTTATGACTCTTTTCCCTAATGATTCTTCTGATGAGGATACAAATAAGCATTCTCAGTCCTCTCATCAGACTGGTACCCTTGAAGATACTCAAGACTCCTAGGATCCATATGATTATGGACCTATGCCCAAGAATTCTGATCTTTGGGAATCTATGCTTGAATATTTCAAAGAAAAAGTCAAGAAAGCTAGAAAGCATCGACCTCATGCCTCTCTAGAAAGGGATAAGGGCAAGGGGACAGCCTAGCCTCCCTATGTGATCCCATGTGTGTAAGCACCCCATTTTTGCCCGTTCAGCAATCTCTGGTCTATCCGGACTTATATTCAAATCAACACAGACATATTCAAGTTTAAATCAACTTATTAAACTCAATTCAATCAATCAATCGCTTCCTAGGCCTGTTGGGCCCAATAGAGGCAAAATAACCACAATGCCCTTGTGGCATTGTTCGATCCAATTTTAATTGGCACGTCTTCCTGAAGATGGCAAGTCCCTATTTTAATCTCAATTCCAAGTTCAAAATCCAATTCTAATTCATTTCCAATCCAAGTCAAATTTGACGCGTCTTTTGAGAAAGTTAATCCTTCAGATAGTAAGTCCATCCAGTTTGGCACGTTTTTTGAGAAAAATCTTCAAAACAGTAAATCCCTTCAAACCTATCAACCAGGATGAGACCAAAGTCCCCAAGATGGTAGAACAGTTCACTTATGGCGCGTGCTAGCCAGCCAATGTATAATGTCCGTTATCCAACATGTCATTCGAGAAAGTTAATTCCTCAGATGATAAGTCCACCTAGTAGCTTCCCAAGACTAGGCAATCTCTAGAATGAACGCGAATCGTTAGAGTGCCAAAAACACTCGCAAATAGGTCGATATTGGGAATTGCCAACCCTATGTCATGAGACCGAATTCGCCTCTTAGCCATGACACGTTTACCAAAGGATGAGATACCTTTGGAAACCAACTCATCATAGACCATCAAAGTGGCGGAAACACTCAAAACCTGGGTCAACACCAGTGCCTGCTAGCCCACTCCGGTGAAAAATGACCAAACTGCCCTTTGGGCCTTTTTCGGTACACTTCTCGAGAAAGTACCTAAATCCTCGGAGCGGTAAGTCTACCTTTCCAAGATCATCTCAAAGACAGTCTGGCATGTTCAAATGCCTTCTAATTAGTTCCGAACCAATTTCGAGACCATATGGTCAAAATGACTATTTTGCCGCTAGGCATTCGAGCGCCTCCAAGAACGACATTGGCTCTAGGTATCAAACCAGTTACGTTCCAAGAATTCTTTTAATAGTATTCTTAAGCTTCTAACACCTTTCTGGAATATTCCGAGTCTATTCTGGCAAACCCGGTGCAAAATGATTGTTTTGCCTCTAGTGGGCCAGTCGTCTTTTCCAACCACACAGGCTCTGGGTATCAAACCGGTAATCCCTCGGAACACTTTAGATAGTGTTTCCAACCTTCAAGTCCTCTCATGGGATGCTCCAAGTCTATTTTGTTGGTTTTCCGATCTAGTTGACTGTTTTGCCCCTAATAGCTCGGTCGACCATCCCGACACTGCTTTTTAAGTTTGTTAATTCTGGAAAACTATTTCGAGAGTTTTCGCCCATTTTCAGCCTTCTAGACCATTCCTAGCCTCTCGAAAATATTTTCGGACCTTTTGGAGTCATTCCTAGTGGAGCTAAGTCAAAATTTACATAGTAGTCACTAATACAGGAGCCCAAATCTTTTGCCTTGCACATCAAGGGTCAAAAGATACATTTCTTGCCACCTTAAAACATTTCCTAAATGGCTGGCACAACTAGCAGTGGTGCCAAGCCAAAAATTGGCCTTGCGCCACTCCTAGTAGCGCCAGTGTCAAATTTGCCCTAGCGCCATTACAGTAGGCGCTAGGCTAATCTTGTGCCTATAAATACAGAGCCTCCCTCTGCATGAAAAGGGTCTGCAAACTCAGTCTAGAAACTCTGCTTTTCGAATTACAGAGCTCAAAATCTCTCAAAACCCTAGCCTTTCTAGTCTCTCCAAACCCTAGCCACCATACACTTAACCCTAACACTTATACACAGTCCATACACTCATACACAAGCCTCCAACGCCTCCATTGAAGACTCAAAGTGCGGCAACTTGGAAGCTCTTAAGGATCAAGCAAAGCAAAGCAAACAAAGCAAGTAAAACATGAAGAAAACAAGGTAGGCTTTCTTTTTATGCTTACGTACTTTCCCATTCTCTATTCTTCCTCCTAACCCACTTGGGTTTTCTTCTATTTTAATCTCCTATCTTCTCCATCCTTTTCTTGCATGCTTGGAACAAGGGAATCCCCGATTCCTATGTAGGAATGATTGTTGAAAGTCACTGTGTCAAGGGCTTTCTTCTAATTCAACCTTAGACCATGTGGATTTGGCCCCCTTGATTATGTGGTGAAGCCAACCTTGTATGTTCACGACCTTACTTGCATACATTCATACATCCCTTCAAAATTTGTTTTCAAAGTGGGTTTTCAAAATTTGCATCAAAATCATCTTTCAAACTTGCATTCAAAATCTCTTTTTCAAACATGTTTTCAAAATTACAATCTTAAAGTGATTCTAGCCAATCCATAGTTAGGGTTGCTTTAGGAAAATGTTATATTCATTGTGACTATCAAGGTCCATATCTTGGGTGTAAAGCCTAACTTATTTTTCATCAAAACCAACATCTTAAGATGATTCTAGCCATTCTATGGTTAGGGTTGTTTTAGAAAAGTGTGATATTCAATATGATCATATTGGTCCATATTTCAAATCCATGTTGTTTTCAAAACCACCAACTTAGAATGGTTCTAATGTCTTCATGGTTAAAATCGTTTTAGGAAAGTGAGACATTCAAAAGACCTCAAAAGTCCATATTCAAGTCATTCTCAAAATTGCTTTTCAAATTCCTTTCCAAAAACTCTCTTCAAGCCCCTTTCCAAAATTGCTTTCCAAAATGCTTTTTAAAAACTCTCCTCAAAAAGCTACTTTATAAAAAATCTTTTTAAATTTCTTTCCAAAAACTCTCTTTCTAAAAGCTTCCTTCAAAAATCTATTTTCCAAAAACCCTTTTCAAACTCCTTTCCAAAAGTTCTCTTCAAAAATTTATTTTCTAAAAAACTCTCTCCAAGTTTCCTTCCTAGAAACTCTCTTCAAAAGATCTACTTTTCAAAATCTCTTTTTCTTGGAGTCCAAGTCAAGCCTTAGATTCCATGGTTAGGAAACCCTAATTCTCTTCTTAAAATCATGACTTCCAATTTTGCCTCAAATCCTAGATTTTCAAAATCTCATTTTTTTTACATAAAATTGTAGGTTTCCAAATCCTAGATTTCCAAAATTCAATCTTTCCAATTCCATGTCAAACCCAATCTTTCAAAATTAGGAAACTAGATCAAATCTTCTAGTTTAGGAAACTAAATCAAATCCTTCAATTTTCGAAACCATATTAAATCATTTATTTTTGAAAATAAAATCTAATCTTCTATTTTAGGACACAAGAATTTTATCCTTCTTAAATCAAACCTTTTCAAAATTCAAAACTTCCCTAAGTTCAAACATTCCAAAATTCAACTATTTCCAAATTCAAAACTTTCCTAAAATAAAAGCTTTCCTAAAATGAAACTTTCTAAATTTGATACTTTCGTAAAATGGAACATTCCTATTTTGAAACATTCCTAATTCAAAGCTTTCTAAAGTCCAACCTTTCCTAAACCCTAACTTTCCAAATTATTCTGAGTCAAGTATTTTCAAATCAAATCAAAACTCTTTTCAAATCTTTCTTAAATCCTACTTTCTTAATCCGAACCTTTCCTAAATCCAACTCTCCAAAATCGAACTTTTCAAATCGAAATCAAATCCTCTCCAATTCAACTACATGTTCCAATCTTAGGTTACCTAAACCCTAGTTCAACCCTAATCCTCAATTAGGAAGCTTCAACTCCTTTCTAAACCAAGATGGTTTTCCAATTTAAATCTAAGTCAAGATGTTTTCAAATACCAATCTTTCCTAAGTCAAGTCCAAGTTCTTCTTCCAAGTTCCATCTTTTTAATTCAAAGTCAATTTTAAGGTCAATTCTAAATCCGAGTCTCAATTCCAAATTTTCTATACCAAGTTCAAATCAAATCCTTTTTTAAATCAAGCCTTTTTAAATGAAACGTTTCAAAAATCTCAAAGTGTCTATTTTCAATCGGACTCTTGTCCGAACTACGACTGACCTGATTCCTAACAAAGGGATACATAGGCAACTCTTATAGGTGCGGTCACAACATTTTTTAAGTTTCTATTTTTACAACCTTTTTTAAAATTCTAATTCCATCATCTTTTTCAAATCTCCAATTCCACAATCTTTTTCAAATTCCAATTTCTTCTTTTAAATCTCAAATCCATGCTTCAAATCTATTTCTAAAATCAAATCTCTTTTTTACACTTGCATATCACCAAATCTCTTTCTAAATCTTTTCAAAGTGAATATAATTAGATAATGGACAATTGAATATTCTAAATGAGTGAACCTAGGGTGAATAGACATGTAGGTACTGCAAGGGCCAGATAGGGTGATGGTCTTAGGATGTCTTCCCTATACGTAACCAACCTCCAAACTTAGAATCACCATTTTCAAAGACCAAAATAGAGTTATTTTCAAAAAGGGCTTCAATCTTTCCAAAGGTTGCCAAACAACCTATTTTTTTTTAAAAAACCCTCTCTTGAGAAAGTTTTTCAAAACATTTTCAAAAACCCTAAGTGTAATATTCGGATTGTGCTTAGTTTTAGGTGACCTAACTCACCTTAATCAAGTTAGGTGGTGACTTCAAATTCAAACCTACTCACACTCATTCTTCTAGGAGGATGAGTTCTAGAGAGAGAGTACTGTATTTTTTTCACTTATGTGTGTATTCCTTGAGTGCGAAAAATCTAGGCACGACAATGTGCAATGGGACCCCCCATGTCTTCATAAGACAACAAAGCAATTTGCTTTATATCACATGGTCAACCAACTCCATCACTCAAGGACTCCCCCATGTGATTCTTTATCTATTGTAAAAAGTTTTACTATTTACTTTTTGACATTTTTGCAATTTACTGTGCTGACATGTAATTGTAATTTTGAAGTCCGAAACAGTATGTTTTGTCTATATAAGGGAAACCTCACCCATTTATTGAGGCACAGTTTTCTTTCATTCTCTCTCTCTCTCTCTCTCTCTCTCTCTCTCTCTCTCTCTCTCTCTCTCTCTCTCTCTCTCTCTCTCTCTCCTGTGTAATTATCTTTGTTTCCTTTTGTAAGTTCTAGACTTTTTTACAAGGGTTTGTTTGTTGATTATATTGTTTGTTTATATATTATTATTATTATTATTGTTTGTTTATATATTATTATTTTAATTTTGGTATTAGAGCCATGACCTCTGAGTAATTGCAAGTATGTAGTTTTTGTATAATCGAAGTATAATCTTCTTTAGCCTGCTACTATTTTTCTTCTTCATATTGTTCATCGCCTGGTTGGAACAGCACCCAAGTCGCATCTGGCTTTGTTATCCCAGAATACCTATATTGTGGGTTTAAAGGGGATGCGCCCATAAGTTGTTGACAGATGTGACCATGCCATGAAGCAATAGATTTTGGGAAACATTTGTAATTTAGGATAATCTAGATTTATGCTATAATTGTATTGTAAATTACATATCCACTCATTCATCTCATGATGAATAGGTTCCAGGCCTAATCTTCTACTAAGAAGATGCTAAAACGATCTGAGGTAAATGAATGCCCAAATCAACAAGAATCTTTGAATAAGTGGGTTACACCTACTGTCAAACTTGCTACCATATATAAGGTAGGCACTTTTGAATTAACTGCCTTAAAAACTGTTAAGACTTTAGAACAGATTATTAGTTTGTCCTTTGATGAACAGACTATCCAACTATTGGAAAGTCAAGATATTAATCAATATAGACATAAGTATAAATTTATACCTATAGGCCTTATACAGGTTGCCTTTAAACCCTTAACTTTAAGTGGTTTACTGGCCAGTTTCTTATCAGTACTTAGAGTTGCTAGGTGCTTAGACTGGAAGTCTTCCCTTATGAGAATTATGCAATCAAGTACTGCACTTGGACCGGTATATTTTAATGTATACCCAAACCTCCAATTATCTCTTATAGATGATAATTTGTTAGATGCTGCTAGTCTCCTTAAAAAATTACATAGTTATAACTTTAAACCAGGATATGAGCAATTATGTCTTAGTTATCACATTTATTGTAAAGTTTTGCATACTTTAAACCCTAATTGCAAATTAGTCTATTTCGTGGGTAATACTGTGATAGTAGAAACTAATCTACTTATCTCTAATATTACTACTAATCCTCAGATTAGTTGAGATGAGATTCAATTCCCAAATACATGGCAGCTACAACACGTTGTTCCTTCAACTCCTCTTATTCAGGAAGATGTCTATCAAATTGTTTAGACACCTAAAGGAGACATAGAGGTACGATTTACCTCTAGATCCATGCGTCTATCCAGGTCAGGATGTACATCGAGATCCACTTCATCTAGATCTTTACCCCCTATAAGATTTTTCTTCCAGGAACTTCTAGAGTTTTGACATCCAAAATTCCTGATGATGTTGAATTAGTCAGAATTTTTGACCATCAAATCCCTCATAGAGTTTATCCTCAAAGGACTCCAAATCCAGTAGAAATACCTACTGCTTCAGAAATAGATTTTCGTCTTTAATGAATTTAAGACTTGGAAGTCCAACTACAACAGCCCTTAATAAGGAATTCTGCCAATTATATTATGCATCATTCCATGAATGGTACTTTTCAACATTCAGTAATACTGAGACCCAGCAATTTATGGATCTTTATTATGATCATTTGAGTGCTATTAAAAAAATTGGAACAATTTGTCCCATGGTTTCTTCAATATTATTTAGAAACCCATTATATTCATATTTTGGAAACCAAAGAGTGGGGGACAGATAAAGGATCTGTGATTCACTACATATTCCCTCCTACTGAGCCTAATATTCAGGTTCAGAGCTACTGCATATGTTAAACCTTCTGCAGTAGAAATAGTTCATGGAACTATGAAAGAGCTGAATCAGGCTTTTTAACAGAGTAATTATACTAATCTGTATCTACAGACTATAGGTCAACAACTGCTCCATCTCGATGGCAAGATTGAGCAGATCCATACCCAACTTCATAAGCTAAAGATGCAAGAGACTTCGTTTGTCTCTAAAGTAGACAAGGCTACTCTTCAACCTCTTATAGAGGTCAAAGGATTAAAATTAGAATCCACAAATGAGTTTGTAAGTATTTAGAAGACAAATTAAAGTCCTTAAATATTCATACGTTATCAAATAAATATGATAATAGTTTAGAAAATAATTCTGACCCAGATGAATTTCAACTTAATACATTTGAAACTGAATTAAATAAAATAGATGCTAAACCTCATAGGTTAGAGCACTATTATTATAAGCGTCCTACCCCTCAAGATGTCTTATTTGAGAAAAATAATAATTTCATTCAAAATAATTACCAAGGTCGATCCATCTATGAATGGAGTGTTGATGGTCTTGCAGATAAGCATATTTTTGATATGTTACATAGAATTACTATGTATTCAATTGTTGCTAAACAACAAGGGAATAGTGATCAAACCATAGCTCAAATGATAGCTTGTGGTTTTACTTGAACCTTGAAAGGTTGGTGGGATAATTATTTAACTCCTGCTACCAGATCTGAAATTTTGGATGCTATGAAACAAGA
>CM065384.1:35317500-35352500 GCA_033060915.1 Euryodendron excelsum | reverse complement strand
CCTCTATTTTGTCTATATAATGGAAACCTCAACCATTTATTGAGGCATAGTTTTCTTTCATTCTCTCCCTCTCTCTCTCTCTCCTATGTAATTATATTCGTTTCCTTTTGTAAGTTCTAGACTCTTTTACAAGGTTTTCTTTGTTGATTTTAAAGGGGTGACGCTCTAATTCCAAAATCTCAGAAGTGAAAACACTTGGAAATGTGAATACCACATGCCCATCTGCTCAACCCATTGCAAATTCCTTAAACCCCTGGGATTTGTCAAGGGTTTTAGCGAGGTCTTTAGTTTTGACCTGAAATCTGCAACTAATAAATGGCCAACAATGGTCATGTTTAGAAGCAACTGATTGGCTAGAGAAATTTGAAAAATTCAAATGAACATTAGCAAATAAAAATTGTAATATTAAAAGATTAAACTCTCCATTTTTTCATACAAATAGGGCGAAGAGAGCCGAGAAAAACAAAGAGAAGTTCAAGAAGTAAAGAACATGCAAGATTCGTTTATACAATCATGAAATTAACATTAGTCATAAGATCAATTAGGTTGGAAAAAGGTTATTTTGACTTACAAAAACCACTAACAACTACAAAAGGCAGTGAGGTCCCATAATTCTTAAACAAATATCATCACCACTTGCAGTGGTGGAAGCCTCCATAGCCATGCCTCACTATCGATTTTTGCCTTTGTTTGCTTGAGAGAAAGTGTGGGTCCAATAAGAGCCAAGCCCTAGACCGAAAGAAGACCAACCCAGGGAGGTCGGCCCAAGGATGCCGACCTGTAGACCGAGCCCATGCCGATTAGGGGCTAGAACCCAAAAGGGTTGGCCCAAGGATCCTAATCGAAAGACTTACAAGGGCTAATGGGTCCATAATACAAATTCTACTCCTAAGTGGAGTAGGACAAATAAAGAATAAGTTCAATGCATTAAACCAACTCAAACAAGGAACATTTCTAGGAGGAAAGTGACTCTAATTCACAAAGCGAATGTGGCATTTCGAAAACCTATAAATACCCCCATGCACTAAAGGGGAAAAGTACATTCACTTGAGTTCTAATTCTCAACACGTTATTTGATTGATTATGATTAAGCTTGCTAATTTAATCATCGAAGTGTCATTGGCCCAAAAAGAGTCCAGTCATTTTCATTGTCTTCTTCTCTTCCAAATTGTTCGTGCTAGTTAAGTTAGTTTGAGAGTTCAACCAGACCTACCTACAAAATTCCACTTACAGAAAGCATTTGAATTTGTACCCCTTTTTTTTTTTTTTTGGAAAAGAAGGGTATTAGAGTGAGAAAGTCAGAAAGTGCTTCAACAATGGGATTTTAGAGAGAGGCGGGTGGTCTCTGTGGGGTACGGTATTGTGGTGAGAGTCTCCATGGCTTCCATCACCATAGAGACAGATCAATGGACCATTTGAATTTAGCCAATATAATTGTCATCGAACCGAAGAGAATGTGATCTGTTCAATTGTTTTGGCTGGTGTGGAGTCAACAATGGATTCTAGTGATGCCACGACCATGGTGTTATGAGAACAAAGAAACTGAGAGATACACAGATAGGGTATGGAGAGAGAGAGAGAGAGAGAGAGAGAGAGAGAGAGAGAGTGAGTGCGGGTGAAATAAGAAGAGATATAGTAGAGTGGTAGAGATGGTAGAGATGGTGTGTGAGAGGCCAACGATCGGGTAATGGGCCCATTGAGTGACAGATTTGGGCGAAGGTTGAAGTGGGTAGGAAAGTTGAAAATTGATCCTAACCATTGGTTTGAAGTAAAATTAAATCTCAACCATTCTAACGAATTGTATCTAATAGACATTTTAAAAACCAGCTCTATTTCATTATGTATATTTCGTAGCTCTCTCTTGTTTTTTTTTGTTTTTTGTTTTTTCCAAATATCTCATCCTCTATTTTATGATTGGTATGATTTTGCTTCCTTGAGTGAATCCTTTGATTTGGAGTGCTCATTTTTTTTCGTTGGGTAATGCTATATAACTAAAAAAATTTTATACAAAATTTATATCCAGAATGATGTGGTTGAGTTGTGGGCCTATCAATTTAAAACAAAAAAGCCCGCTAAGATACATTCTAATTAGAAAACTGTCGCTGTCACATCATTATGGTACAAAATTATATACAATAATTCTGGAAGAATAGCATTTTTTATTTTCTTTTTATTGATTTCGGGTTTTCACATAGGTGATTTGGTCTCCTGAAATGCCTTTAGTTGCACACAACAAAATTTCCTGCTTTGTTTTGGGTGTTCAAGCACAAATCACAGTGAGAAGCTGGCCAAAAGAAAATAACGTTCATTCTCATATTCAAAAGAAAATTTCTACACTTGGTCTGTTAACTGGAGGGAACACAGAAGGGAGGACTGAGGAGAAAATGAAAAATAAAATATTACGAAGAGAGAAAGAGGGGTCGTATTAAAGTAAGGCAAAAAGTTGATATAACAAGGAGAAGGAAAAGGACAAAAAAACAAGAGAAATGAAAAAGGAAGAAAATAATGGATGCTTTTTTCAAGGCAATTAAGAGGTCGGAGTAGAATGTAGTCAAATAGCTTAGCAAAGTCCATGCCTAAATTTCTATCTGAGGTCTTCTTTTAATTTAAGAGCACCACCAAGAACAAAAGACAAAAATATTTCCGAATATACATGTCAACCTAGTCATTTCACACGTACAATCAGTGCCAATTCGATGAAATTTTTTTTTACAAAATGATATATCTAAACGAGAGTTTATCACTTCAAAAAAAAATGTCAACTCCAATGACTTTTAATTACAAGACTATCATTGACGCATTATTGAAATAGGTTCACGTTTTCCATGTTAGTTATAAATGGAAGTCAGAATTCATACTTTTCTGTTAAAACTAAAAAAAAATAAATAGAGATCTCTCTACCAAATCATTGTTATTTCATTGAAGACGTCATATATAAAACATAGTGAGAGAAAAAGAACTATGCATCTACCCATACCCCTAAGGGGGAGGGAGAGACAGAGGGAAGGAAAACTATAGTACCCAACTTGTATAATTTACTAATACTACTTCTACTACTACACCCAAACTTATTTGATCATGAGAGAGCGATGACATTAAGTAGGCCAGGCCAAGCTCTCCTAAACATGACGACTAACTCAGTCGTCTTTAGTATGTGCTACAATAGGGTTAAAGTGCGTAGCATTTTCTTTTGTGATTGCTTGAATGTCCGCGATATTGTCCACAAGTGCTACAATGACCAACTTTCCCCTTCACCCAGTAGTTGTTGCAAAGTGCGCTGCTGCCTTCATCTCACCTTTGTCAAAAACCACGATGTGCTTGTAGTTTTTGCTTTCCATCCTCCGTATAATGCTAGAAATGCTTTCTTCATCGGCAGCTACTCTCTCCTCAGCATCCTTCAACATTTGATCTAGTTGTTTGAGAAGACTCTTAGAAATACATTCCATCTCCGTCTCCTGGTTGCCTTGATCCATTATCTTGTAGTTATAGAAGATAGTGTGTGTTCTAGAGAGAGAAACACACACAACACTCATAGAGAGAGAGAGAGAGAGAGAGAGAGAGAGAGAGAAAGTACTTAATTGAGTGCTTTACTTTTCGAGGTAAATGTAAGAGTTTGTGTGGAGGGGAAGAGGTGTATTTATAAGGAAATGGACTAGTTTGGCCCAACTTCATCCTCCCAATTAACCATAATGGTCCAGTAACATGTATAGTATATGTTCAAATGAAAAATGCATGGTATTCTTTCATAATTTTTGTGTGCATAATCTGGCATCAAAATAATGTGGGGTGGTAATTCTACAACATCAAAATGATGAGTGGGTTACAGGTTTTGCAATTTAAACTAGAGTTTAATTTTAATGCACTGACAGTGTAGATTTTTATACAAGTAGAGCACCAGAATTTGACACTTGTCTTTTAGAATTTAAGTACAATATAAACAAGCAAAGCTCATGAACATGTGTCACATTCTAGTACCCTGATGTGTAAACAAATTCTATACTGTTAGTGGACAAAAATTAAACTGTTTAAATTACTTATGGAGTATTTTCTTGTTTTGTTTTAACTTTTAAGTAATAGACTTACAATTCAAGGACAATGCTATCCTTTTAGAAAATTTGTGCATAAAATATCGCCAACATAATGTGCCAATGACTTTTATAGTTAAGAACCATCATAATATTTTTTTCTTTTTTAAATGAAAGACTCGCATTTGACCACATTATTCCATACATAAATATTTCATGAATTTATTAATTGTATAGAATTACTCCTTTATTCAATTCTAATGTTTTTCTCTCTCATGCTTTATCGTTTTTCCTTTTCTTTCTTTTATTTGTCCTTCCTTTTTTCTGTTAAGTTTGGTGACCCACAACCCAATGTATCAATGTTTCGAAACTACACCGAGTGACCCAGCTAAAGTATCGGCTCAAGGTCACTGGTTCAATTATTGGTCAACCGGAATCAAATTACATCATCTTATATCATAAATATGTATATGCAAAATTTTATCAAAAAGCCTAAATTTTCTTGAATTCAAATGTTTTCTTTATTTGTGGAACTGCAAAAAAAGATAATTAACAAAATAAAAAATTCATGGATGGCTGCTGAAGATGTTGATATATTCATAAGCTTTCAGAAGTCCTTAAATTGAATTGATATATATTTTTTATATTATCTAAGTGTGACAACAGTTTTGCACTTGGTGGCACATATGGATGGCGAACTTGATGAACCTTTTTAACCCTAAGGGGTTAGCCTGATGGTTAACGTCTGGGCCTAGGGATCTACTCCATCTAAGGTCTCTTCTTGTGGTCACTTTCAGGGACTTTGGTCTACCATTACTCAATTTGTGTGAGACAGAAAAAATGCATAGGTTTTGAAATTAATCAAGCTACGCGCAAACTAGCCAAGACACTTGATTAGTGAAAGAAAAAAAATAGTTCTTAGAGTCCTAGAGAGAATATAGATATATGCATATATCTAATAATTATGCATTTATCTATATTCATGTAGCGCGCCAGTTTATGTATGTGAAGCTATGTGTGCATCTTATTTTAGAGGGAGACAACATTATGTGAGAAATTAGTAGGCATTATCGTAGCTCAAGTATGGTTTTAAATTATCTAGGTCTTTGATACGGTAATTACCTGGTTTATGCAGGACGGGAGTCTACATAGGTTTAAGAATTAGTCAATGTGTGCACAAGTTGACCCAGATAACCAGTTAACAGGAAAAAAAAGGTAAGGTTTTAAATTTAAAATTCCTGCCATAAAAAAAAAGTAATAAGTATCACAACTTGATTCCAACATAACCCAACATAAGCACGATGATGTAATGTAGGGGCAAGATCTACAATTTCTGTTTATGGTTAAATTTACATACAATCATGAGTGAGAAATATAAATATTTCACTGACCAAGTGAAATATTATAAAAGATACTCAAATAAAAAAATAAATATAAATACATATCCAAATGGTACACGGCCACATATACATGGCAAGAAAATTTCTCCAACTAAAGTTAGAGGAAATCCATATCCATATTCACTCCTTAGGATCAAATAAACATAAACACACAAGTTTGAAAAACAGTGAAAGTTGTCAAATAGATCTCCGCCACTGATGTCCCTTGATAATTCCTAATGAAGTAGAGCACTATTTGTTTCTTTTTTAATTTTGGATTTATATTGCTATTCTATATACAATACTATAACAGATTGTATACCATGGATATAGTAGATGTATAGATATAAAGTAGAGAACCATGTGTTTCTTTCAGGATGTTTTTTAAGTTTTTTTTTTATCCTAATTGATTAACGCATCTAACATTCTCAAACTATTTGCTCTTCAGTTAATACAATCATAAGTACGAGAGTAATGTGCATGTAAGTGGAGAAGAGAAGTTAGCCTAGTGATATTGGTGCCTCCTCCCGTGTCATAAAGTCATGGACTCATCTTTCTCTCTTTTTTCCTAATTAATTGGCCCTTCCAATATATTAAAATAAAAAATAAAAAATCATGTACCTTAAAAAATACTAATACAGGGAAATTTAAAAAAAAGAAATTGATAAAATGCAACAAAAGTGCATTTTCGATTTGTAATCCCCCAACGGGTCTCTCTTCTAAAATGTTCCTAGGAAGTCTGATAGATCAGTAAACTTGTAAGGTCTACCCCCAGGTCACGGTGAACAGCTCTGATTGACTGTGAAGAGAAGCTAGGTGAATGGACACCGGTGTGGTGCCTGCCAAGGATTTTCTGATGCCAAAGCTATGTTTCAAGAAGATAATCTTACAGAATTTTAGCTAGGGTTTTGTGTGCACACCTTAACGAGGAATGCTCAGGTTACCTTTTATACTGGCGTGGCTTTTTGGAGTGGTCCTAGGGATACCTGTAAGCGAGTCCTTTCCATATGGGAACACGTTGTTGGGTGATCAATACATTCGCAGAGTGATGGAGGATGTGATTGTCCCCTCCTTACACGCATCGTCTCGTTTGGGGTTTGTCAGACTGATGATAGCCTGATGGAGAAGGTGGTCATCCCTCTGCACGTCGTCCTTTTGGAGTTGTTGTTCTAACGCCAAACGTGTGCTTGTGATAATCTCAAGTGTAGGATGGCGGAGTAGTATAAACTCGGAGTACAAGATCGTTCCCACAAGGAGCTGTGTGCACAGGATCAAAAGAACTAGAACAATCCTCTCAATTGCTGACAAAAATCTGAACAATTTGCTTCAAAAAGAAAATAAAATTCTGATTATTTTGGAAAAGGTTTGATTATCTAAACTCACTAGCAAACAAAAGTAAATAACATGAACACAATTCGATTGTAAAGTAATGAGAACAATTCTCAGGATCAATCGTTCCAACCAATTTCGTCTCTTGGAATTTCAAAGGTGATAAATTTGTAACTCAAATCCTTCGACTACGACGTGAGTCTCGGATTCGGGAGATTTAGCAATAAAAACCAATTTTTCTTTAAATCTTCAACTTCTAGAATAAATCGGGTTGTTAGATTCCAGGACGAGTACTATCGATTCACGTAGCGCATATACTGAATATAGATTCATGCATAAATATTACCGAACATAATCAAACATCCAAGTTATCAAAGATTTCTAGAACGAAGAAGTAAAAGAAAGATAAAAATAGAAATTTGAACTTTAAAACCCAAAATCTCATCTCCTTTGTTCATCCAAGACCTTCAATCGGTCTTCACAATCGATACCAAGATGGGAAGGTTTAGCTACTCATCTCCATCTATGAAAAACTCGAAATAATTGAATACAAACTAAAAATAACGATTTAATGCAAAGAAACAAAAGAAATCTCGGATTGAATGCAAGGAATCTACAAAACTTGTGTTGAAACTTGTATTGAAATGTATTTGATCACAATGAAGCAACAACTAAATAAATCTAAGCTATTCTAAACTGAAAATTGTAAAAATCCTCTACAATGGTCACCTCCTCACTTCCCCTTCGAACATAAAATGAGTTGGTATTTATAGGGATCATAGTCCAAACACTAGAAAAATTCAGAATTTTGCATTGGTGTTCGAACATCTATAATAATTTTTCTTCTCCTTTCAAACTCCCCATCATGGCATTTGAACACCAGGCCAAATCTTGTTTGCATGCACTCTAGCCATTCGAATGGCAAAATTGGGTGTTTGAACGCAAAACTATTTTTTTCTCCTTTTGGTCTCTGCTTTTCCTCTTGGCATTCGAACTTGGCTTTTGGCGTTCGAATGCCAGACCATTTTTTCCTCTAGCCGTTAGAACTCTGCTTTGGGCATTCGAACTCTAAATCACTTTTTCACCCTTTTTGGTTTTGACATGTTTTGAGCTTATTGGGACTATTGTACAGTACTTCTATTTTGACTTTCCCCATCTCGTGGCTTCAAACGGCCACCTTTCGTACATTTCTACTGGTCCAGACATTCGAATAACGAAGTATTGATTAGTCATTGAAGATGAATTCTTTACTGTTTCAATTTTTTTTAGGCTGTTGGAGTCGGAATTCGATGATGCTCATTAGACGTAAACATGTGTAACTTGAAGAAAGCTTTCCAACGGCTTATCATTCATCCCATTTTGATTTATAAGTAAAAACTTGCATGTTTTCTGATACAGGGTCTTGACAGCTTTCCTCAACAAGCCATGCCCACATACCAGATTACTTCTTTGACTCCAAATCAACTCCCTTAGCTTTAAATACTTGAAATATGATTAAGAACAAGGTTAAACACAACAAATCAAAAAGAGTATAATTAACCCTAATCTATTGCTAACAAATGTTGTTTAGCAGTGATAGACTACACTTATGTAGTCTAATCAGTTGCATTACCCGCTTCAGTGTCAGTTATCAGGGGGCTATTTGCAGTCGTGGTCCCCACTGGCTGGGTGAGTACGATGGTTGGTATATTTTTGCCCAGCATTGCCCATTCGGTATAAGACTGGTCGACGTTGATTTGTTGAGCATCGGTCTTGCCCAGTACCTCCCGCTCAGTGATGCCTGAGTGCCACGTCATCTGTCTCCACTGGTCAGGTTCTTCACAGAGGTGTGGTCTGCCTTTCGCTGGAACCCTGGTCGGCTATTGCCAGATCAGTCCCCATCAGTTACCTTTAATTCCTTTAAGTACCCCAACGTGGTCCGGGGAACTTTTAATGGCAGATGGCTCCTCATAGGGAGAAGGCATTTATGGCAGTGTAGGCGCAATCATGGCCATAGCTAACAATGACTAAGCGTCTCGCTTGATGCCCCCATGACATGTACCTTTCTTATTAGGTTTCGTTTCACGATGTGACTTGATGATTATCGTCCGTTGGATCAGTGGTTAGTGAGTTGATCTAACCGGTTGGTTTCGAAAACGAGGGTTCTAGACTTCGTGGTTTCGACCTTTAGCTTTCACTTTGCATTCTCCACACTTAGGGTAATTTTTGGCTCTCGAGACCCCATAATAATGTTTTTCTCTACTTTCTCCTTTTTCTTTGCGTTCCTGCACTTGGAGATTTAAGCTTCTTTCTTTTTTGGTAAGATCTCAACTAGTGGTCCTTCTTCTTCAGGTGGTTTGTCCTTGGGCGTTGTCTCTGGTATCACGCTAAAGTAGGGATTTCCCCTTCCCTCCAAGGGTTTGTTAGGAACCCAGAGTTGTTTGAGTTTGTTCGGGCGTCGGTTGGGATTAGCGTCAAGTTGGCTAAGAGGCTACACTTAGTAGGCGTCATGGAGGATCTTAAAGATATACATTCCTCCAATTCTGAGAACAATGCTTCTTAGGATTTGGTTAGGGTATGACTTGAGGTCCCTGATAGTGCTTCTGTGGGGCTTTCTACTTCTTCTGATGAGAGGTTGGCCCCTAGGGGTATAGTTCTTGGACCTAGGGGCATGATGGTCACTAGGGTTAGGGAGTTCAATTTTGCTGCTCAGAGGGTGTCTTCCGTCATCACAAAGAAGAGGGTCAGGAAGCTGTGGAAGGATTACCAATTCCTTTCTAGGCTATCGTATAGGATCCTTTGGAAGGGAGATTGGGCTTGCTCTGCCCGTCCTAGGGAGGTCTATGGCTATGAGCCTACCCTGGCTAGTGGCCTTAGGTTTCCTATTTCGGCCCCTATTAGGGAGATTTTGAGTGTTTTAGGGTTAGTCCTTGGTCAGCTCCTTCCTAACTCCTAGAGGATCCTACTGGCTTATGTCGTGTTGTGGCAAGCATCCAGTGATGATAAGGACCACCTCACTGTTGATGAGTTCTTGTACTGCTACAAATTGACCGAGCAGGAGAAGGGCTGGTGGTACTTCTCATCCAAGAATAGTAATACAACTTTGGTTACAAAGCTGCATTCTTCCAACAAGAAGTGGAAGGACAGGTTCTTCTTCATTTATGGTGATGGTTGGGAGCATCAGCCTTGGGAGGTTGTAGATGAAAATTTCGTGCAAGTTCCTTGGTCGTGGAATGCTCTAACTTAGAGGGGTATGTCCCTTAGTTTTTCTAGCTTTTGATTCCCTTAGCCATATTTTCCACTTTTTTAGGGTTTTGACTTATGTTCCTTATGTCTATCCAGCGCGTGTCGCTCCCACTCTGGACAAGGCCCAGTAGGCCATGTTAAAGAAGGCCCATGATTATGGTATTACTGACGTTGTCGTCCTAATGAACTTAAAGAACTTGGGTATGTACTTGTTGGGCCCTAAGCCTACAAATGAAGCTCTGAGGGCTGAACATGAGAGGAATGAGTACAATTTGCTTCCTCCCTAGTTTTTGTTGGTTGTGTGCTGATGCATTCGTCCTTGTTATTTTTGTGCAGATCAAGGCAAGGACAACTCTGACAAGGAGGAGGACATGGCCCTTAATAAGAACATTCTTTTAAAGGTGAGGCTCTCTACAAGGCCCCATGTGGCAGCCAAACTTTTCAAGCCTCTCACTGGCTACAAGGCAGGAGGCTGTGGAAGCAAGGGCAAGGTGGTTGATCTTGAAGAACTCCCACCCCCAAGGGCTGTCACTCCCCCGCTAACACCTCTGGTCACTTAATAGGCTTGCGTAGACACTCCCCTAAGCCTGTTGCAATGCTTCCTCCACCAGTCCCTATGCTTTCTCCACCAGTGCCTCTTGCTAGCCTTCCAACAAAGTCTGTCTCTACCCCCACAATTTTTGACAGTGCAAACATGGGATGGAGAAGGCTGCAGAGCGTGATCGCCCCAGAAGATGGGAGTCAGCAATCAAGCAGTTCTACTAATAAGCTATCAAGAGAACTTGCTCAAGATTTGCACAAGGTAAATGTTGTGTAATTGCTTGTAATTGCTCTATTTGTTCCCTCTGAGTTCTTATATGTTGTATCTTTTGATTGTTCAGGTTGCCACCAGGATTTTTGTCCTAAGTGCTAGGTCATCAAGTTTTGAGAAGGCCTTCCTAGAGCAGAAGCATGTGGCCAATCAAGCCTCAGCTTAGGCCACCTTTTTGAAGAAAAGGCTGAAGGAGGTCTCTTTAGAGAAGGACAAGTTCTAAGGGAGCATGTTGGCCCTAGAAGAAGAGAAAAACAAGTTGGTGGGGAACTTAGCCAATGAGAGGGCTGCTTAGGAGGCTGCTCGTGAGAAGGTTATTGCTGAGAAGGCTGCCTAGGCTAAGATCGCTAATTTCCCTGCTCAGGTGGAGGCAGCTGTCAAAAAAGCTTTTGAAGAGTACCACTAAGGGGAGATTTATCAGTTGGCACTGGGTGAAGCCTATATGCAAGGCTTCACTGAGTCCAAGGAGATGGTTGCCCAGGCTCACCCCGGCCTGCATCTCTTTTCTGTTGAGGCTATGCCTGAAGATGACACTATTTCTATGGCGATTGTGAAGAGCAAGGCAGCATAGAAGGATAGGGCAGCTGAGAAGGATGATGCCCAGTCAAAGGTCCCCCCTCCTAGCAAATAAGTAGTTTTTTGTATATTTTTTTTACTTCTTGTCTCTTTGGTTTTGCCTCTACAGTGGGTTTGGTGTAACGCCGCTCTGGCTCCCCTTTGTAATTCACCTTTTGTTATGAATGAATGGATTTTTGCCTTCTCTTTCTAATCTCGCCAGTGGATGATCTTTCCCCTTTTTTTTGTCTTTTTCTCTCTTTCTTATTTTACAAGTGTGGATGCTCTAGTCCTACTTTTGCACAGATGTCTGTGCTAGATGTCTTGTTTTTTTCTCTCTTACGCCTTTTTTCTCTTCTTTGTATTCTTGTCTTTTTAGTGTGGATGCTCTGGTCTTACTTTTGGGCAAGTGCCTGTGCTGGATGCTTTGTCTTTTTCTTTTTCCCAAGTCGGGTTACTCAGGTCTTATTTTAGCTTTGGCATTCAGTTGTTGCTATTTGGTCGAGGTTTTTGTAGATGGCATTAAGGATTGGGCACTAAGGCCTTTGTAGTAGGCATTAAGCCTTAGCGCTCGGCCTCTATCTACTTGGTCTGGAGACCGAACAGGGCTTTTGTCATGGGCATCAAGCCTGGGTGCTTGGCCTCTACCTGCTCAATCTGGAAGCTGAACATGGCTTTTGAAGTGGGCGTTAAGCCTTGGGCACTTGGCCTCTCCCTGCTCGATCTGGAGACCGAACAGAGCTTTTGGAGTGGGCGTTAAGCCTTGGGCGCTTGGCTTTTCCCTACTTGGTCTAGAGGCCGAACATGACTTTTGGAGTGGGTATTAAGCCTTAGATGGCTAACCTAGGCCTGCTCGATCTGTAGATCGAACAGGATTTTTGGAGTGGGTGTTAAGCCTTGGGCGCTTAGCCTCTGCTTGCTCGGTCAGGAGATCAAACAAGACTTTCGTTGTGGGCATTGAGCCTTGGGCGCTTAGCCTCTGCCTGCTCGATCTAGAGATCGAGTAGGGCTTTTGGAGTGGGTGTGAAGCCTTGGGCGCTTAGCCTTTGCCTGCTCGGTTTGGAGGCCGGACAAGACTTTCGGAGTCGTATCCCTTGCAAGAAAAGATTAAGGCTTTTCATGGAAAATGAATTGAAAGATTGATATATTAAGTTTTCTAAAGAATACCAATTTTTCAATAATCCTTGAAACTGCTACTACATTTGGAGAAGGGTTGCTTACACATAGTATTTTCTGAGGTGCTCAACATGCCAGGGATGAGGTAGCTCTTTGCCATCTAGTTTCTTTAGTCTGTATGTGCCCTTTCTTGTAAAGTCGATCACCTCGTAGGGTCCCTCCCAATTTGGTTCCAGCTTCCCATCCTGGGTAATTTGGGTGGATTGGTTAACCTTCTTGAGGACTAACTCTCCTGGCTTGAAGTCTCTCAAGCACACTCGACTGTTGTGGTATTAGCACATCTGCTGCTAATATGTAGCCACTCTGATTGATGACTGTAGCCTCTTCTTTTCCAGTAACTCAAGGTTAATTTCCATGGCCTTATCTTTTGTTTCTTGATCATATTCTTGAACCCTTGGGCTTGGGAGACTAATCTCAATCGGTAAAACAGCTTCTGTTCTAAAAAGTAAGAGAGAAAGGGGTTTGTCCAATGGAGACCCCTTCAATGGTTCTGTAGGCCCATAGGATACTGGTGAGCTCTTCTACCCATAGTCCCTTGGCCCTTTCTAGCTTGGTCTTAATGATCCTGAGAGGGATCTATTGGTAACCTCTACTTGTCCGTTTGCTTGGGGATACTCTGGCGAGAAGAAATGATGGCTGACCTACAAATTTGAACACAAACTACTAAATTGCTTCCCTTCAAACTACTTCCCATTATTTGTGATGACCACTTTTGGGATCCCAAAGTGGCACAGGATGTTTTTTTAAAGGAAGGTGGCTATTTTATACTCTGAATGGTAGTAAGGGCTTCTGCTTCGACCCATTTGGTAAAATAATCAATGGCCACTACTAAAAACTTGTTCTGTCCTCTGCCTCGGGGTAATGGACCCACGATGTCAATTCCTCATTGGGCAAAAAGCCATGGGCTCTGAATGGGAGTCAATTCTTGGGAAAGCTGTCTAGGGATGTTGGAAAATCACTAGCACTTGTTGTATTTTTTCATGAACTCCATGGAATCCCTATTCATGGTCGACCAATAGTATGCTGCTCTAAGGATTTTGTCGATGAGGGAACGTCTTCCAAAGTGGTTCCCACAGATCCCTTCGTAGATCTCCCTTATTATGTAACCAACTTCCTCTTCTATGGCACACCTGAGAAGGGGGAGGATGTACCCCCTTTTGTATAGGATGCCATTAAGTATCACATAGCGGCTAGCTCTGAACTTGACTTTTCTTGCCTCAAACTTGTCTTCTGAGAGGGTATTTAACTAATGATACTCTCTGATGGACTTGGCCCATGAGGCTTCTGCTTCCACAACATTGACTTCTGGGGTTTGGATGCTCGGTGAATCAAGGATCTCCATAGACACTTCGGGGTCAAGCTGTTTCGATGACGCGATTCTTGCCAATCGGTTGGCCTCTTCGTTCTCCAATCTAAGGATTCTCTGCAGCAATATCCTGGAGAATTTCCTGGCTAAGCCTCTGGCCATCTGACAGTATTCCTTCATCTTGTCTCCCCTCACTTCATATTCTCCCCGGATTTGCTCCATCACCAGTTGCGAGTCTCCCCTGACTGTTACCAACTCTTTTCCTATTCACCGAGTGATCCAAAGTGCAACTATAAGGACCTTATATTCTACTTCATTGTTGGTTACTGGGAATTTAAATTGGAGAGCATATTCCACCTTTTGGCCATTTGGGGTGACAAGAACGACGGCTACCCCACTTGACTGTTCAGTGGAAGAGCCATCAACATTCAATATCTAGTTGTTCTTTATATCATCTACTAGGGGCGGGGTGTTGGGGAGGGTTGTAAATTCCACAATAAAATCTGTTATTGCCTATCCCTAGACAGCCACTCGCAGCCTCTACTGAATATCAAATTGACTGAGCTTCATTGACCATTTCATGAGGCACCCTGAAGTTTCAGGCTTGTGTAGTACTACTGTCTTGAGGGGTTGGTTGGTCAGGACCACGATTGGGTGTGCTTGGAAGTAAGGCCTGAGCCTCCGTGCTGAGGTTACTAAAGCAAAAGGCAATAACTCCATCCTCATGCATCTCTCCTCTGCTCCTCTGAGGGCAATGCTGGTGTAGTACATTGGTTTTTAGATCCCTTGGTCTTCTTGTACGAGGGCTGAGCTCATTGTTGTTGTCGAAATGACTAAATAGAGATAAAGTTCCTCCCTAGTGACCATTCGGCTAAGCAGAGGAACTGAACCCAAGTACTACTTAAACTACTAGAAGGTTTCCTCATATTCTCAAATCCATTGGAATGCTTTTTTGAGTGTCTTGAAGAAGTGGAGGCATTTGTCAGTGGACCTCGAAATGAACCTGTTTAGGGCTGCCACTCTACCTACCAATCTTGGAACATCTTTAGTTGTCTTCGGTGCTTGTATTCCAAATATCATGCTGACTTTTTCTGGGTTGGCCTCTATCCCCCTTTGCGAGACCATGAATCCTATGAACTATTTGGATGCTACCCCGAATGTGCACTTAGTGGGATTCAACTTCATGTTGTAGGCCCTGAGGGTCTAGAAAGTTTCATTAGATTCTTCAGGTGGTCAGTTGCTTGCTTACTCTTAACCAAGAGGTCATCAATGTAGACCTCCACATTCCTCCCGATCTGGGACTTCAACATCCTATCTGTGATAAAAGACGTGTGCTCTTGGTCTCTCTCAGCCATCCTGATTTGGTTGTACCCTAAGAAGGCGTCCATGAACATGAGCTACTCATACCCCGCAGTAGAATCTACCATAAGGTCAATGGTAGGTAGGGGGAAGCTATCCTTAGGGCACGCTTTGTTGAAGTCTATAAAGTCAATGCAAGAACCATTTTTTGTTGACCTTTTTTACCATCACCACGTAGCAGCTTGAATGCTTCCCAGAATAGGATGTCTATTGAACTACTGCTATCAATCAGGATCCTCTTGGTCTGGAAATTGGAAATGATGGCGCTGATTACTAAGGGTCCATCATGGGGCTGACACTGCTCTGTAGCCTCCAAGGTAACCTCCCTTTTTAAACCCTACCAGTAGGAAAACAATGGGCTTCAGTAAAGAGCGATGTTGGAGGATTCTGTATAGGGGGTCATCATGGGGCTGACTTCTTGTGTCGGAGGATTCTGTACTTGTTTGGTTTCTTTATCGCGAACACCTCCTTTGTTTACCTTGCCTTTTGAACATAATTCTTCCTTGCTGATGAGGATTCTCCCCCAACCAAATCCCCCACCAATGACCTGGATCTCCTTGATCAGGTTCTGGTGTTGTGGGGCTTTTTTTGGGCTCCTCCATTCTGGAGCACTTGGCCTGTCACACCCTTGGCCTACCAAAACTTTCGAGGCAATCCTATCTTATCAGATTTTTGACCTGCTGCTTGAGATCGATCCAATCATCGGTGTTATGTTCGTGATCCCTATAGAACCGACAATACTTTCTTTGGTTTGTTTACTCTAGTGGGCTCCTCAACCTCTCGGGCCATTTTAGGTCCAGATAATTCTTGATCTCATTTATGATGTGCTCCAACGATACCGTTAGGGAGGTGAAGTTACGATCAAAGCCAACAAATCGATTGTTCACCCCCTCTATTCGGGCTGTTGGTCTATTGAGTCTTTGGGTTTTCTTCTCTGTCTTATCTGTTATCGTCAACTAGCCTCCTCTTCTTCTTGAGGTGAGAGTTAGTATCTCCAACTCGGTCACGCCTCGCATTCATGGCATCCTCCACGTTCATGTGCTTCTAGGCTCTAAGCATAAGGTTAGATATGTTCTTTGGGGGTTCCTTAGCCAACGAGAACAGAAACTTATGGGTCCTCAAATTGCTCATAAAGACTGTAACTATGACCTTGTCATCAAGATCGTCCACCTACAGGGTTTCCAAGTTGAACCTATTGATAAACTCCCTAAGTGTCTCCTCCTTCTTCTGCTTTACGTTGAGTAGGCAGTTGGCTGGTCTCCTTTGCCTTTGGCCTCCAATATAGTGTCATATGAATAGCTTACTGAGTTGGACAAAGGAACTAATAGTAAAGGGCTAGATTCGGTTGAACCACATTTTGGCGGCACCTTTGAGAGTGATCGGGAATGTCCTGCACATGATCTCGTCGAGAACGGCCTACAGCTGCATTAATGCCTTGAAGGTCTCAAGATGGTCCAAGGGGTCTTTGGTCCCATCAAACATTTCCAAAGTTCACATCTTGAACTTGAGTGGTAGGGCTACTCCTATCACCGTCTGAGTGAAAGGGGAGTTAGTTCTGTTTGCCAACTCCTCTACGGTGTTGGTAGTCTTCGTCTCGATAACTTCCATGACCCCTATCAGCTTGGCTTGGAGGGCTCTGATATGTTCATCCCAGGTGGGGGGATTGTCCATTCAATCTCCTACGACTTCAATCTGCTGGGGGTAGTACCGCAGGTGTGAACCTTGGGCGTTGCTGTGAGCCTCCTCTGGTTGGACCCCTCCGATAAGGGGCAATACTCCATTAGGTGGTAATGTATCGCCGCTTGGGATGGCAAGATCTTCGTTCACGGGGCCGGTATTGTCGTCCCTCCCTTAGTCTCTTGGTTGGGCTCCATGTTGCTGGCCTCTTCCTGGCACGGTGGGGAGTCACCGGAGTAACTCCTAATTCTAGGTTATCAACATTTGCATGTTGGCCATTACATCGGCCATTTGGGTCTCATGGGCCATAACTCGGTTTGCACTTTGTTTCTCCATTGGTTGTGGTAGATATGAAGCATCAGACCTGGTTTAGACCACAGAAATGACGGAAAGGCGATTCCCATAAATAGCGCCAACTAATAGATCAGTAAACTTATAAGGCCTACCCCTAGGTCATGGTGAACGGCTCCGATTGATTGTGAAGAGAAGCTAGGTGAATGGACACCGGTTTGGTGTCTGCCAAGGACTCTCCAATGCTAAAGTTAGGTTTCAGGAGGATAATCTTGTAGAATTTTAGCTAAGGTTTTGTGTGCATACCATGAGAAGGAAGGCTTAGATTACCTTTTATACTGGTGTGGCTTTTTGGAGTGGTCACAGGGATATCTGCAGGCGAGTAATGGAAATGATAACCTTTCCATGTGGCGATGTGTCGTTGGGTGATCAGTACATTGGAAGGGTAGTGGAGGATGTGGTTGTCCCCTCCTTATACGTGTTGTCTCATTTGGGGTTTATCAGATTGATGATAGCCTGATGGAGAAGGTGGTTGTCCCCCCACATGTCATCCTTTTAGAGTTGCACTACCAGCTTTAGTGTCAGTTATCTAGGGGCTATTTGCAGTCATGGTCCCCACTGGCCGGGTGAGTAGGATGGTCGGTATATTTTTGCCCAACATTGCTTGTTCAGTATAAGTCTAGCCGATGTTGATCTGTTGAGCATCGATCTTGCTCAATATCTACCGCTCGGTGATGCCTGAGTGCCACGTCATCTATCTCCACTGGTCGGGTTCCTCGTAGAGGTGTGGTCTGCCTTTCATTGGGACCCTGGTCGACAATTGCCAACAATGGTTATCTTCAAAAGCCACTGATTGGAAAAAGATGGCCAGTAAGGTCTTTACTTTTAACCTAACATCTGCAGCTAATAGATGGCCAGCGATGGTCATATTCAAAAGCAACTAATTGGCCAGAGACATTTGAAAAATTCAAATGAGTAGTAGTAAATAAAAATTGTAATATTGAAAGATTAAACTCTCCATTTTCTCATACAAACAGGACGAAGATAGCCAAGAAAAAGAAATAGAAGTTCAAGAAGTAAAGAACATACAAGAATTGCATACACAATCATGAAATTAACATTAGTCGCATGATCAATTAGGTTGGAAAAAGGGTATTTTGACTTACAAAGACCACTAATAACTAAAAAAGGTGGTGGGGTCCCACAATTCTTACACAAATATCAACACCACTTACGATGGTGCCAGCCTCCATAGCCACACCTCACTATTGATTTTTGCCTTTGTTTGCTTGAGAGAAAGTGTGGGCCCAATGAGAACCAAGCCCAAGACCAAAAGAAGACCAACCCAGGGAGGTCAACTTAAGGATGCCAACCTTGTAGACCGAGCCCATGCCGATCACGGGCTAGGACCCAAGGCTAGCCCAAGGATCCTAATCCAAAAACTTACAAGGACCAATGGGTCCATAATACAAATCCTACTCCTAAGTGGAGTAGGACAAACAAAGGATAAGTCCAATGCATTAAACCAACTCAAACAAGGAAGATTCCTAGGAGGAAAGTGACTCCAATTCACAAAAAAAACGTGGCATTTTGAAACTTATAAATACCCCCTAAATGCTAAAAGGAGAAGGTATGTTCACTTGAGTTCTAGCTCTTAATACTTTATTCGATTCATTGTGATTAAGCTTGCTAACTTAATCACCGAAGTGTCATCGGTCCTAAGAGGGTTGAGCCATTCTCATTATCTTATTCTCTTGCAGGTTGGTTGTGCTCATCGAGTTCATTTGAGAGTTCAACCAGTTCTTTCAAAAAATCTCACTTACAAAAAGCATTTGAATTTGTGCGCTTTTTTTTTTTGGAAATGGAGGGTATTAGAGTGAGAAAACCGGTAAGTGCTTCAGCCATGGGATTTTAGAGAGAAGGGGGTGGTCTTTGTGGGGTACGGTATAGTGGTGAGAGTCTCCATGGCTTCCATCACCATAGAGACGGATCAATGGACCATTTCAATTTAGCCAATGTAATTATCGTCGAACCGAAGAGAATGTGGTTTGTTCAATTGTTTTGGCTAGTGCGGCGACAACGATGGATTCCGGTGATGCCACGACCATGGTCTTATGAGAACAAAGAAACTGAGAGATACATAGATGGGGTAGATCTAGAGAGAGAGAGAGAGAGAGAGAGAGAGAGAGAGAGAGAGAGAGAGATTGGGGGTGAAATGATGATAGAGATATATTGGAGTGGCAGAGATGGTGTGTGAGAGGCCAACGGTCGGGTAATGGGACCATTGAGTGACAGATTTGGGTGGAGGTTGAAGTGGGCAGGAGAAGTTGAAAATTGGTGTCACGACCATGGTGTTATGAGAACAAAGAAACTGAGAGATACAGAGATGGGGTAAATCTAGAGAGAGAGAGAGAGAGAGAGAGAGAGAGAGAGAGAGTGGGGGGGGGGTGAAATGAGGAGGGAGATAAAGTGGAGTGGCGGAGATGGTGTGTGAGAGGACAACGGTTGGGTAATGGGCCCATTGAGTGACAGATTTGGGCGGAGGTTGAAGTGGGTAGGAGAAGTTGAAAATTGATCATAATCGTTGGTTTGAATTCAAATTAAATCTCAATCATTCTAACCAATTGTATTTAACACACATTTTAAAAACCAGCTCTGTTTCATTATATAGATTTGGTAGCTCTCTCTTGTTTTTTTTTTTTTCCCCTTTTCTCCAAATATCTCCTCCTCTCTTTTATGATTGGTGGGATTTTGTCTCCTTAAGTGAATCCTTTGATTTGGAGTTTTCCTTTTTTTTCGTTGGTTAATGCTATATAATTAAAAAAAAATTATATAGAATTTATACACAGAATAATGTAGTTGAATTGTGGACCTATCAATTTAAAATAAAAAAATCTATTAAGATACATTTTAATTATAAAACTGCCACTGTTAGATCATTATGGTACAAAATTATGTACAATAATTATGAAAGAATAGTATTTTTTTTTTCTTTTTAGTGATTTCGGGTTTTCACATAGGTGATTTGGTCTCCTGAAATGCCTTCAGTTGCACACAACAAAATTTGCCGCTTTCTTTTGGGTGTTCAAGCACAAATCACAGTGAGAAGCTGCCCAAAAAAAAAAAAAGATATTGGAAAGTGGTATTAGACTTGATTGAAAATAACGTTCATTCTCATATTCAAAAGAAATTTCTACACTTGGTTTGTTAACTGGAGGAAACACAGAAGGGAGGACTGAGGACAAAATTAAAAATAAAATATTACAATAGAGAAAGAGGGGTTGTATTAAAGTAAGGCAAAAAGTTCATATTACAAGGAGAAAGAAAGGGACAAAAAATAAGAGAAAGGAAAAGGGAAAGAAATAGTGAATGTTGTTTCCAAGGCAATTAAGACGTCGGAGTAGAATGTAATCGAATAGCTTAGCAAAGTCCATGCCTAAAATTCTCTCTGAGGTCTTTTTTTAATTTAATAGCACCGCAAAGAACAAATGACAAAAATATTTCTGAATGTGCATGTCAACCTAGCCATTTCACGCGTACAATCATAGTCAATTCGATGGAAGATTTTTTTATAGAATGATATATCTGAATGAGAGTCTGTCACTTTAAAAAAAAATATCCACTGTAATGACTTTTAATTACAGGATTATCATTGACACATTATTCTGGGGGGAGTTTACGTACAAAAATAATGTGAAAATAGCAATTTCCTTGTATTAAATATCAGAATGATAACCTTGAATTAAAGAGACTAGGGGTGCTCACAGGTCGGGTCGGGTCGGATTGGGATGTCACATGCCACCTAACCTGACAATATCAAGTTGAAGAATTTTGGAACCGTGTTCAACCCAATAGGTGATCGGGTTGGTTCGGGTTGGGTGAATAAATAAAATTTTAGTGCAAAAAATGGGTTGGATTGGGATGAAAAAATAAAAATCTACAACCCGAACCGAATATAGTCGGATTGGTCAAAATTCACCCTTTATCCACCTTTATAGTGATCAGGTGGAGTCGGACCGATCAGGTCGAGTCGGACAGATCAGTTGGCTGGGCTAGTCAATTTTTTGAACGGTCCTATTAGAATCTGCTACCCAAAAAAAAAAAAAAAACACTGTTATGGCTTGCCACTGTGCGAACATTCATTGGGCCACATCAACAACAACATGACCATTATTCACAGCAAAACCGCATCCTATTCATGCTATGCAATGTGTTCACCATTTTAGAGAGGGACAACACTTTTAAAATGGCATTATCATAGGTAAATGGTTGTGTCTTCAAATTTAAAATTTCTTCAATCAGAAAATAATCACGAGTGTCACAAACCAAACAAGAAAATATTTGCCTACGTTGGGTTGATTTGTGAAACTTGAGAGTTTGATAATTTGACTAATTATAATATGAGATTTGGATCATCAATTGATAATTATAATATGAGTTTGATAATATCACTAATTATAATATTTTTTCTCAAAATTTTGATTTTAAAAAAGTAAAATACATGTGTGGTACTATTATTGATTCCTTTTAATTTATTCACTCTCAACTTCATTAATGCTATCCATTAATCATCCATTGATCATCATAGTAAGATTTTTAATTATAATCCTCCTAAAAAACCTTTACTAATCATAAATTATATTTTAAAATGGAAAGAACACAAACTCATGCTTCAATCCTTGGCATAAGCAACATCTTTCCATGGATGAAGAAGAATAAGAGTAAACCTTCTCATCAACTTTAATCAGGCACGTTCAATCCACCTTGGTTGGAATGGGATGGTCACTTATTTGGAGTAGACAAAGTTATAAGCACATATACATGTACCCTCGTAAATACATACATTGCGAGAAGAAAAATAGTATTCTTTTAGAAAATTTCATCATTGACATTTTTGTTATTAAGAGCCACTATAACGAGTATTATGTTTATAAGTGATTGATTCTCATTAAGCAAATCATTTTAGTAAAAAGTTCTATATGGGCTTTTTTTCTTGACCGGATGTCCAGGCAAGTTTATGCACATCATGATTAATTTCGTAACTTATATGTTCCCTTGTCCTACACAAATCAAGAAATTACCAACTCAAAGATCCTAGAATGACTCCAAGTAGTTGATAGTAATTAAGAAATTTCGAAACTGACACCTTGTGAAGAGCAGACCTCCAGGCCTTAGGCCTTGACCACCAAACCAACCCCATAAGTTTCTGCATTAATTTATTACCCTTGTTAGAAAGTGACTTTTTGGGGGAAAAGGATCCACAAAAAAAAGTCTCTAAGAGCATATTTAGGAAGTGTTTGAATGCGTTTTTTTACTACTTTGTAGCTTAAGCTATTAAACTATGTTTGCCAGAGCCTTAAAAAAAGTAACTTTTAAAACTAGCTATCAGTTTGAAAAGCTATTTAAAAAAAATTAATTTTTTAAAATTAGTTTAATTTTTTGGCTTATGACTTTTTTATACTACAATCCAAACACCCGATTTGATAGAGTTGTGCACGTTGGTCATCAACCAAATACATTTATAGATAATTTTCAATCCAAACATTTGAAAACCTAATAAAACCCCTTGTGACTTGTGACTCCGCATACCCTTCTGCAACATACCCCTTATTCTCATCATATTTATGTATTGAGGTTTTTGAACCTTATTAGGGGGCCAAACATGCGTCGTCCATGACTAAGTACACATGTTCATAATTATTGAAATAGGTTCGCTTTTTTCATGTTGGTTATAAATGGAAGTCAGAATCATACTTTTCTGTTAAAACTAAAAAATAAAAGAAAATAGATATCTCTCTACCAAATTATTGTTATTTCATTGACGACGTTAAATATAAAACATAGTGAAAGAAAGAGAACCATACATCTACCCATACCCCTAAGGGGATGGTGAGACAGAGTGAAGAAAAACTACAGTACCCAACTTATATAATTTACTAATACTACTTCTACTATGACACCCAAATTAGATCATGAGAGAACAATGACATTAAGTAGGCCAGGCGAGGCTCTCCTAAACACGACGACTAACTCGGTCATCTTTAGTATGTGCTACAATGGGGTTAAAGTGCGCATTATTTTCTTGTGCGATTGCTTCAATTTCCGGGATATTGTCCACAAGTGCTACGATGACCAACTTTCCCCTCCATCCAGTAGATGTTGCAAAGTGCACTGCTGCCTTCATCTCACCTTTGTCAAAAACCACAATGTGCTTGTAGTTTTTGCTTTCCATCCTCCGTATAATGCTAGAAATGCTTTCTTCATCAGCAGCTACTCTCTCCTCAGCATCCTTCAACATTTGATCTAGTTGTTTGAGAAGACTCTTAGCAGCACATTCCATCTCCGTCTCCTGGTTGCCTTGATCCATTATCTTTTGGAGAGAGAAATACACACAACACTCAGAGAGAGAGAGAGAGAGTACTTAATTGAGTGCTTTACTTTCCCAGGTAAATGTGAGAGTTTAAGTGGAGGGGAAGAGATGTATTTATAAGGAAATAGACTAGTTCGGGCCAACTTCATCCTCCCAATTTACCATAATGGTCCAGCAACATGTACAGTAAATGTTCAATTGAAAAATGCATGGTATTCTTTCATAATTTTTGTGTGCATAATCTGGCATCAAAATGATGTGGGGTGGCAGTTCCACAACATCAAAATGATGAGTGGGTTGGAGGTTTTGCAATTTAAATTAGAGTTTAGTTTTGATGCACGGACAGTGTAGAATTTTTTTACACAAACAAGGTTTCAGAGTTTGACACGTGTCTTTTAAAATTTAAGTACAACATAAACAAGCAAAACTCATGGACACGTGTCGCATTCTAGTGCCCTGATGTGTAAACAAATTCTACACTGTCAATGCACCAAAATTAAACTCTTTCAATTACTTTTGGTGTATTTTCTTGTTTTTGTTTTAAATAGACTTACAATTCAAGGACAATGCTATCCTTTTAGAAAATTTGTGCATAAAATATTACCAGCATAATGTGCCAATGACTTTTATAGTTAAGAACCATCATAATAGTTTTTTTCTTTTAAATGAAAGAATCACATTTAACCACATTATTCTATACATAAATATTTCATGAATTTATTAATTGTATAGAATTACTCCTTTATTCAACTCTAATGTTTTTCTCTCTCGTGTTTTATCGTTTTTCCTTTTCTTTCTTTTTTTTTTTCCTTCCTTTTTTCTGTTAAGTTTGGTGACCCATAACCCAATGTATCAATGTTTCGAACTACACCAAGTGAACCAGCTAAAGTATCGGCTCAAGGTCACTGGTTCAAGTATTGGTCAACCGGAATCAAATTACATCATCTTATATCATAAATATGTATATGCAAAAGTTTATCGAAAAGCCAAAATTTTCTTAAATTCAAATGTTTTCTTTATTTGTAGAACTACAAAAAATGATAATTAACAAAATAAAAAATTCATGGATGGCTGCTGAAGATGCTGATATGTTCATAAGCTCTAAGAAGTCCATAAATTGAATTGATATATATATTTTTTATATTATCTAACGGTGACAATATTTTTGCACTTGGTGGCACATATACATGGCAAACTCGATGAACCTTTTTAACCCTAAAGGGTTGGCCTGATGGTCAACGTCTGGGCCTAGGGATCTACTCCATTTTAGGTCTCTTCAGAGAGTTTGGTCTACTATTAACTAGTTTGTGTGGGACAGGAAAAGTGCAAAGGTCTCGAAATTAGTCGAGCTATGCGTAAGCTGGCCAAGACACTTGGTTAGTGAAAGAAAAAAAAAATAGTTCTTAAAGTCCCATAGAGAATATAGATATATGCATATATCTAATAATTATTCACATAGTGCACCAGTTTATGTATGTGAAGCTATGTGTGCATTTTATTTTAGAGGGAGACAACATTATGTGAAAAATTAGTAGGCATTATCATAGCCCAAGAACAGTTTTAAATTATCTAGGTCTTTGATACAGTAGTTACCTGGTTTATGTAGAATGAGGGACTATGTAGGTTTGAGAATTAGTCAATGTATGCGCAAACTGATCCGGACAGCCAGTTAACGAGAAAAAAAGGTGAAGTTTTAAATTTAAAATTCCTGCCATGAGAATAATAAGTATAACAACTTGATTCCAACATAACCTCACATAAGCACGTTGATGTAATGCAGGGGCAAGATCTACAATTTTTGTTTATGGTGAAATTTATATACAATCATGAGTAAGAAATATAAATATTTCACTAACCAAGTGAAATATTATAAAAGATACTCAAATAAAAAAATAAATATAAATACATATCCAAATAGTACGTGGCCACATATACAAGGCTGGAGAATTTCTCCAAACTCAGATTAGAGAAAAATCCATATCCATATTCACTACTTAGGGTCAAATAAATATAAACACACAAGTTTGAAAAATAGTGAAAGTTGTCACCAGATAATTCCTAATGAAGTAGAGCGCTATGTGTTTCTTTTGTAATTTTGGATTTATATTGCTATTCTATATACAATACTATAATAGATTGTATACCATGGATATAGTAGACGTATAGATATAAAGTAGAGAACCATGTGTTTCTTTTACGTTGTTTTTAAAATTTTTTTTTTTATCCTAATTGATGAACTCATCTACATTTTAATGACATTATCAAACTATTTGCTCTTCAGTTAATACACTCACAAGCACGAGAGTAACGTGCATGTAAGTGGAGAAGAGAAGTTAGCCTAGTAGTAGTGGTGCCTCCACCCGTGACATAAAGTCGTGGACTCAGCTTTATCTCATTTTTCCTAATTATTTGGACCCTCCAATATATTAAAATAAAAAATAAAAATTCATGTACCATAAAAAATACTAATAAAGGGAAATTTTAAAAAAAGAAATTGATAAAATGCAAAAAAAAAAAAAATACATTTTCGATTTGCAATCCCCCAAAGGGCCTCTCTTCTAAAAAGTTCCCAGGAAGTCTATCAGGACAAGTGTGATAAAGCTACTTTTAATGAGTGCAGTTAACACCATTTAACTTCACCCTAGAATCTCAGCATTTATTTCATGAAATCGGCAAATAGATAGCTTTCTCTAAGGCTATTGTACACTTTTCAATCCAAAAACTTTGGTTAACTCCAGAGTTAGTACGTACCCTGAAGAGAGGGGTTAACCTAAGTTGTCCAGATAAAGATGTCGCGCTTACCCATGCCTTAAGTTATGGTCCGACTCATCCCACCATCTATTTTTAACCAGTGGCGGAGCCAAAAACTCTGCCGGGGCAACAGTTACTCACAAGCAAATGTTTTTTGTTTTTCAGCAAAATTCTATACAATCAGAATTTTTATACAAAACTTGATAAATCAGTTTCAAAACTTATTTTCAATAATTTTTTTTAATACACCCTAGTTTTAGGAACAAAAAAATTATTTTCTAAATTTTGTGAATCATTTTCATGCATAAATGAAAGTGATGGTATTTTTTATGGTCCCATTTTTTGGTTATGAGAACACGAAAAAAATGAAAAGTTCCTTTATTTCCAAAAATAAGAAAAAACTATAACTAAACAGAATAGTCTAGTTTCCTTTTATACAATCAACAGTAAACCACTTGACTTTCATATATTTATATATAAGCTTATATAAAAAGATTTTTAAAGCAAATTAACATTTTAAGGTGGCATTCATAAATTTTTAAAGGAGGCAAATTGACGCAAATTTTTTGAAAATGCAAGAACTCTTCCAAATTTTTAGGGGGGAAATTGACAAATATTCTAAAATTATAGGTCAAAGCAATTGTTTTTGAAAATGTAGAGGCACTTACAAATTTTCAAGGGGGGCAACTTAAAATAATTTCTTATAATTAGAGGTAAAAATAAATTTTTTTAAAAAGTTAAGGGGGCCAAGTGCCTCTCTTGGAGCCTCACATGGGTTCACCCCTGGATCTAACTCTAACTTGTATACATCAGGTCCTCGGGATAGGTTCGACCCATCCATTATCAAATGATGTTCTCTTCTACGGCCCAAAGAGCAACTCCCTATCATGTTAATAATAAGCTCATAAATACTCATTATAAAAGGGAAAAAGCATGTTAATTCAATCATCATTGACTTTTCTCAAAAACACTCTCATTAGTTGATCTAGGGAAGTCTTTGGTTGACATAGATTTATCTCGAAAGTCTATAAGGATCAGACCAATTCCTCTACTATGATAGAATCAACATCCATACTTTCTTCTATAGCAATAACCTTAGCTTGGAATCTATCAGATAAAGATCTCAAAATTTTTTGACCAATTTTTGAAGAAGAGATCCTTTCGCCAAGATTAAACCTTGAGTTGACAATGTCACTTAGTTTTGCATAAAATTGATCAAAGGTCTCATTGTCTTCCATTCTCAAGTTCTCAAAGTTTGTTGTCAGTCGTTGAAATTTAGAAATTTTCACAGTAGTAGTTTACTCATGTGTAGCTTCAAGTATATCTCATGTTTCTTTAGCATTCTCACACGTTGACACACATCTGAATTCATCAAGTAAGAGAATGTTAAAGATAATATTGGGACCCTTACTGTTCCAACTGCTATTTGCGTAATCAACGGTATCCCTATCTTTTGCATCTTTAATTGTAACAGCTGTGACAGTAGGGGTAGAAGTAGACATACTTGTAGTCGTGGGGGGACTTCAGCCATGAGCAACTGACAGCCATACTCTTTCATCTATAAATTTAAGAAAAGCTCTCATGCGAATTGACACGCCTCCAGATGTGCTTCAAAACTGGAGTCACTCCGCAAGAGTACGGAGGTTGCGCTTGTAGTAAAAATCGGAGGATCCGGTGTCGTTCTCTCCCAAGGGAATTCTGCAAATATAGCAACAAAGCTCAACTAGCACGGGCACTTATCTTGATGGATTGTAAATGAAAATTCTTTTCTTTTCCTAACATAAAAGAGACCAAAAATATGTTGGTTTTGAGATGATGGTAGTTCAATGCTTAATGCAATAATTTAATGACTAATGAAGACAATAAAATCTAGTTTTATATAATTTAGAAGAAAAGCTTGGACATGGTTGTTTCGATCCACCAATTCTCAACAAGGGTTTCCAATGAGAGGTTTATAACTCAAATCAAAAATCACACCTTGGATTCTTGATTCGGAAAATGTCGACTATAAAAATGTGGGTTTTTGTTTGATTGAGCATAAAGATGGAATCTATGATTGGCACCCTAGAATCAAACCTTAGACATGTGCAATACCTATACCAAACATTGATTTGTGCATAAATGTTGCCAAGGGGTTATGAATCTAAGTTTATCTAATGAATCTCACACTAAATCAAATAAAACCATGAAATTTTAAGGATATGCCTTTGAAGTTCATACAACTCATTTTTCACCCTTTGAAGATCTTTGGTGGATCTTCACAACCACATCCAAGGGATATTTAGCTACTAGAATCCATGTCAAAGAACATAAAAGAAGACAAATCTACCATTAAACTATATAGAACTAGTGTTTGGTTGCTAAGAAAGTGAGGGAAAATGGCAAGAAAATGAGGGAAAATGACTAGAAAGAGTAGAAAATCATTCACTTCATATATATCAAGCATTCATTTACAATGATCCAAAAGCAATAAATGACAACAAATACAAAGCATTAAAGTAAATCTAACTAAAAACCTTACAAAATAACAAAAGACCCCTTTTTGAAGCATCTTCTCTGTCCAATTTTGTAGAAAATAACCTAGAATCCCTTTTGTCCCGTATATACAGCTTTTATACTTTGCAGAAAAACAGAGTCTGTATACACTGATCGATCGATAGGCGACTGATCGAACGGCCGATCGAACGGTCCAGGCGATCGAACGCCCGATCGATTGCAAAACCGACCCCTCTGAAGTTTGCTTATGTGTAGTCTGTTGAGGAAATTCCGACGTCACTGATCGAACGATCGATCGATCGGAAAAGCGCCCTCTCTGAAGTTTGCTACAGAAGGTCGAACAGAGAATCACCGATCGATCACAAGATCACCGATCAATCGGCCGATCGAACGTTCCGTGGACAGTTCGATCGGGTGATCGATCGGTCGATCGATCGGTCATCCTCACATTTGCCCATTTGCCTTGGTTTAAGCTCCAATTCCTGTTAGAAGTGCACAAAAAGAGTTTCAATGCATTTTAGAAGTTAAAATACTAAATTAACACTGAAATTCAACTAATCAACTAACAATTTAAGCCTAAAGATTACTATTTCTAAGAGTAATCACGAACTTTTCAGTAAGCATAGTTGGTTCCATCAAATAATGGAGGTCTAATGGTAGAGCTGCCTTCGCGTGGTAAATTCATGTAATTAGATTATCAGGACCTCACTCTTTGAACAAACAAAACTAGTTTTGAGAGTTCTACTCTGATACCAATTGAAATTTTCAATCTACTTGGATTTACAATTATTTGGAGGTGCGCTTGATTAATACTAATTTACTAATTTAATCAATCACACTCTAATTGAATCACACCCATGTAAAGTAAAGCAATCACACAATAGACACATGATTTTTGTCGTGAAAACCCAAACTGGGAAAAAATCATGCGATCTAATCCAGCCCAAGTTCCAAACACTATCAACAATTGAACAGCTTATAAGAACACTTACAACTATATCAATCCGAATCCCAAGAATCTAAGTTAAAGTTAAACCTTGCTTGCATACCTTACAACTCATTACTCTTCCGTGCTTGAACCACAACGAACACCGTACCGTGAATCCTTGTCTTGATGCACCAACAAGACACTTTGATGTCAATGAAGATTTGAAGGTCTTCAACTTGCTAAGGAGACTCTAGGGTTTTTCTTTGGAGGCTTTTATTATCTTTCATAAGTGTGTTAACCCTAGAAGTCAAAGCCTTGAAGCTTATATAGGCATTGAAGCTCTTTGGAAACAAATAGGACTAGTTTTCTCTAAAAAACGTACAAGAGTTTGCGGGGGCGAGAAGGTAGTGAGAAAACCTTCGTGATCTCGCTAGGGTGAGAAGGTGGTGATAGCCACTATTCAGAACCTTCAAGTCTCGCTAGGGCGAGAAGGTGGGGAGACCTTAGCAATAGCCACTACCCAATTTTTTCAAATTTCACTGGTGCGAGACCTTAGCGAGAAGGTAGCCAACTCTGTTGCATTATCCAATTTTGAACTCCTTTGTCCTTAAATAGATGTCTAAGCCCTCCTTAGCATTACTTTAAACATACATGACATACAAGGACATAAATATAATAGTTTTTATCACATGATTGTGCCAATTACAATATAGATCGTACACTAACCCAAATACAAAAAGTGTCCAATGTAAAGGTCTTGAGGCAGCATGAAGTCTTAGCAAAAAAATCATTCAACAATAAACCAAAATGGGAGCTATCAAGGTACCCTCCAACGGATACATCAACAAGTGAGGGCACATTCTCAAGAAGCAACTTTATCTTTGATCCATGGTACTTAAAGGAAACAAGATTTATGTTAGATTTCTCGATGGATTTGATGTAGCAACAATTCAATATCTCCAAGTACTTCCACACAGACTCGGCGAGTAAGTTTTAGATTAACCAAAGATAAAGAGCTACAGATAGATAATCGTTCAAGCACTGGGTTGGACAGAAGAAACTCAACCAATGACGGAGCTATTCATAGATAGTAGGGGCCATGGGCCCCCTACTTTTGATAGAAGCCCTTAGTATACTAGCTATTTCATGTGTGTATATGTAACGAAAGTATTATGGTGGCCCCCAAATCCTTGTTGCAACTGATCAATTTCCTACTTCTAATTGGCTTTTGGTTTATTTGTCGTTTGCTTTTGGTTTTTTGTGGCCAAGGTCATTCCACCTAGTGGTAAGAATAGTACACAGTGAGCCTTTGCATTTTGTCCACATCGTCTTTACTTAGTTTGTCCCATGTACTGCCATCACATAGAATTGACTACTCAACTCTAAACCCACCCTTTTCTCTATGCTCCGTCCAAGCAAAAATCTGGAGAGAGGGAGAGAGAAGGGTTCCCTTAGACATTGAAGGTGCAAATTGCGTTCTTGCAAAGCATTGCAAGTGGTCAGTGGGCTATTCAGTTTCCGTGAAATTTATATGGCAATGTATACTCTCAGGCTCATTCTTTTGTTGCCTCATATTCACAATGTATACTCTCAAGCTCATTCTTTTGTTGCCTCATATTCACAACTTCATTAATGGTAAATCTATATTCAACATATTTTTGTTTATATGCCTTTTATTGATTTTCATAATTCTGATAAACGCATTGTAAGAATTGGTTATAGAAAACATTGCAGAAAACAAAATTTCACACTTTCTATCTTCAGTGTTTACTAAATTGAGTGGTTTAAAACTCAAGAATCCCTTGAAAATTGGTAAAATAGAACAAAGATATACTTAAAACTCAAGAAATCCCTTGAACTCACTCCAAGTTTTCCAAATAAATTTATTTTTTGTTCCATGGCAAATGTGTTTTATAGATTTTAATTCTTAAGAAGTGGGTTGAAATTTTATTATTACATGACAATGTTTTTTTTAAGAAATGATTAGAGTTGGATCCACTTGTAAGTCTCACTCTCTTGAAGATTGAAAAAAATGTCTACCAAACTGAGCTGAATAACAACTTTCCTTGCTCTGTTTCTTAGAACGGTTAATCCATTTGTGAGTGTTTTGTTTTTAATCATTTATATTATGCAATGCAATTTATAGGACTATAGGAAGCCATAACAAGGAAGGAAAAATAGAGAGTTTATGATTTAGCAACATTGAATTGAACTACTGGAGTAGTACATACATTACAAATATTTTTATAAGTTTATGCTGAAACCTTTTTCCCCTATCTTGGAATACTTATTAACCATTTGAATGCATACGGTGTTTACATCCAATTACTCGAAAGTTCATATTATATACTATCTAACAAGGATGATTTTTGTATTTATTGGATGAAACTTTGGTTGTGTACATTAAAAAGGAAATTGCTATGAAGTCTAGTACATAGAAAATCATAGAAAACTTGCGAGACTTGAAAAAACATCGAGTTTCACTTTGATAGATGATTAAGCTAAGATGTATCAAAAAATAATTATTTTGTGACTTATCTTTTGTTCATATTTTGTGAAGGCTAATAGATACCAACTTTATAGTTTATGCGTTGATTTAATATTTAATCTTATGTCTATTACTCTTAAATTAAGAGCATTCGATAGTTGATTTAATTTTTAATCTTATTTCTATTACTCTTAAATTAAGAGCATTCGATAGTTTATATTCGTTGGTGTAATTTTCAATTTTGGGCCGCCTAAGGGTGGGATCCTGGTTCCGTCACTGAACTCAACAACTTCATCACCAACTTGCACATACTTTAAACATAGTGATTTAAGGGACTTCAGGCCAACTAATGTACGATGGCCCATGGTGCCAAACCTTGGACTCAAACAAGTCCCTTTGCTTTTGTCAAATAGCTCTCTAGGAAAAGTATACACCTCAATGTCAACATCCATTGACAGGTCCAACACAAGCCTCTGAGCTTTCCGTGACAATGCAAACTTGATCCACTCATCAATGTCATACTTGGAGCGTTTATCCAAAACAAAACAAACTTTAAATTCTTCTATAGTACCGGCATCGTTCAATTCCAAAATTTCATTAACCCAATTGACAAAATTATGCTTCTCAGTGTTATTTAACTCCGGTTTCCAACTTATTCTCTCATAAGATTTCAAGCGATCAAACTTGAGAAAGCTAATAAGCGTCTAGAGGCTCCTCCATCTGCTCGAAAGGATGCTGGTGCGTACTACGTCCCTCAGTGGCAATCTGATGCGGATCGTATAGCTGACGAGTACTTGGAGACGCGGAGGCGGCGATATACCCGGACCGGGGATCGGCAAACTTCAATTGACCGTAACTTTTGACTCGTAACTCCGTTTCGCCATTATAATATGTCGTTGAAAAGGTATTGACGAGCCGGAGCAAGGGGAAAATATGAAATGATTTTCCGGCCTAGGAAATCGCAAAAAAATGCTTCTAAGTGTCGTTTTGGCCTGTTTTGTTTTCTTTGGGCTTTCTTATTTTGGGCCTTTGTTTTTTTTTTTTTAATTAATCCGGTTTGTCCCGGGCCTAGGGTTTCGTGTTGCATATTTATAGTCGCGTTGCGACTCTTTTCCGGCAGTTTTGGAGGTTTAATAAAATTTGTGTGCATTTTGCACTTTCCAATCATTCGGTATTTTCTACGAAAATCAACGAGTGTTTGATGCCCTAGAACCTAGCGTTCGTGGTGAATCGATAGGTTGCAGGACGACTCTGAATCCGGTATTCGTGGTGAATCAACGGATTTGAGTGTATTATTTTGATCTTCAACAGCCGCTGCATCACAATCTAGACAATACAGTGCAAGAATTTCATCTCGGAAGCTGCTAATCTGATCCTCCAAAACAGAATCATCGCCCTTGTTTCATCGCCAATAATGAACATAAATCAATCAACACGATGGTTTGCAAAAAAGACTTAAAATATAAAATCACCTCAATTAACTTATATGAGATCAAAATCTTAGGACAGTCCATCATGAAATTCAATAATTTAAAAATCCTTCATTAACATCGTGTAACGCTATATAGCAACTCAAAAGAGATTAGAGAAACGACATAGAAGAACACGCTTTAGCAAAAACACCAAACTTATTTCTTCAAATACTACAATTAGAAGTAAATTACATGACATAGAAAGTTTTAGCAGAGCTGGAAAGGCCATTCATCATCATCAAAAAAATAAACGTATACATCCCGCTAAAACAAAGAGTCGTGAAGAATATAAAATAAACAACATGCTTAGAACTAAAACTTAAAAAATTCAAACACTTGCAACAATCGCCCAAAAAAACAAAAAAAATTTGGGAGTCACCTTGTTTTTCCTGTGTTTGTGGGTAACTTTAAACTTTATCCTCCCCATGAATTTGAAAGCGTCTGAGTCCTTTTGGTAATTGACTTTAGATTCTAAAACCCCCAACTGCAGTCAAGCAAATGTAGAAGCAGATACGTGGAGATATGTGTATATATATCTGAGGTTTTGCCGACCTCTGTGTGAAACATGGAATTGCACAGAGCCGCAAAGCACCCTATTTAATATATTACTGGAAGGTAGAGCACACATTATTCATGTGCAACTCTGATGCAGTGGGAAACTAGAAGAACAAGATAGATCACCACAATTCGTTGATTCACCACGAATGCCGGATTAAGAGTCATCCTCAACCTGTTGATCTACCACGAATGCCAGGTCTAGGGCATCAAACACTCGTTGATTCGTTGAATACCGAACGATTGGGAAGAGTGCAATTTCACGCACAAAATTTTATTGATCATCAAAAACTGCTGAAAATCTTTAAACAAGAGTTTAAATAGCGACACAAAACCCTAGGGCCCGGGACAAGCCGGGTTAAATGAAAAAAAACTGACAAAAGCCCAAAACACAAAACGGGCTAAAAAACACACTTAGAGGCATTTTTTCATGTTTTTCCCTGTCTTCAACTCATCCCTAGCTTTTCGAAAATATATTATAATAGGAAAACGGATTTATAGATCAAATATTATGCCCAATTGAAGTTTACCGACCACCGGCGCGAGCGTAACGACGCCCCCGGGTCTCCAAGTAATCTTCTGCCATGCGATCCGCATCAAACTCTCCTACTTGCAGCAATTATACAGATGAGAGAGGGAAAAACTAAGATTCAAATTCATAAGGAATTTGAATGGTCAAAATTACGCTTGTTGCAATTTATGAAGTGAGACAAATATGCAACATTCAAAATTTTTAAGGATATTTTTTAATGGTGAATAAGATAAACAGCTTCCAGGGTGTGAAAAAACCTAGTTTTTTTCTATGTT